>JBBPJQ010000554.1:0-21086 GCA_038088795.1 Boletus rex-veris
GTAATGGACCAAAGTCCGCAGGACGAATCACCTGCGGTGTCTGCTCCATCATCTTCCCAGGCCGTAGGGGTGGAGCTTCGGCGCCATCTTCGAGAGAGCTTGGCTACTCATCTCTTCGGCTGGAACGGTCTTCTTTCTCTGCGGATGAGGTTATCTATCGCCGATATGTGTTGGGTGGGTGGCGTTGCTAATACCGATTGCTCACTCAATCATGATCGTTACGGTTGCAGAGACTGTGCAAGGATGAGCAAATGCGTCTGGATTGCGGGCGAGTTGCGCACCGTCAACTGACCAGCATCTCCCACCGGGTCCTACGCATTCTGGTTCGTCACTTCACAGCCATTGTCACAGCGCTCACCCGTATGTCTTTTCCTATGCTAAAAAATGACTGCCTCATTCATCCCCAACGGCGCAGCGTCTGATGTTCCATTTGTCCTACGAGTGGTTGTGCAATCGCGGCTTGCGGGATCTCCAGTGGATTTAGCTCACGAGGCTGAAGCGTTGTCAAGCAAGGTGAATGGGGCGATTGCGATCGATCCGTCAAAAACTGGGTTGCATGAACTGTGTCCGGCCTGCCACACCGAAGTCCCGTTGGAAGACATCACACGGGCGACGTGTCCAAGTGGCCATTCTTGGGGTTAGTGAAATTGTTCACCTCGTGCATAAACGCCTTCTTTTTCAACGCGTTCACAGCCCGCTGTTCAGTGACTTCTTTCATTTTATCAACTTCGATGGTCAGAACTTGCATAGGTTGCAGCCGTAAAGCGCTGCTACCCGTGTCTCAAAGCTCGGCTGCAGACACAAACTGGCTGCCCCCCGCCGCGCGTAGCTGGATCGTCAAGGAACTCTTAGAAGTAGTTCAACGCTGTCTCTTCTGTGGCAATAGTTTTGTGGGCATTGTTTGAAGGCGTGGAGTTTTTCCCGGGGCTCTAAGGGGGAGATACTGGCTTTCTCCGCACAATATGAAAGCTGATATGCATCAGTCCACGTTTTTTCGCAACCACGATGATTTATCGTTGACTATGTGTTTGTGATCAATTAAAATCGTACGACGTAACAAGCAGTGTTCCGTTGACGTGAGCTTATCGCTGTTGAGAGGGCTTTGTGGAAGCGTCACCCCGCAGCTTTGCTCTCAACCTTTGGAGCGCCTTGCCCAGCTGGTTCTCCCCCTTTCCGTCAGGCCCTACGCCCCAGAACGCGTCCTTGTCCGAGTCCTGTGACGGCCGCCGAGAGTGAGTTCTTACGCTATGACATAGGGGGCTAGAGAATCGATCGCTTACCTCGACAAGTTCGGCCTCACCGGTCGAGAGAAGTTCCTGCTTCAAGCGATCGTTCTGCGTGAACTTGTGCCAGAGCACCAAGTCCATCTATCAATTGCATCAGTCACCGCTCCAATGCTGTTTGCACGCGTTCGAAGGAAGAAGGGACCCACCATGTCAACTCTGACGCGCAGCCAGTCCGGCCGGACCTCTGGGTTGAATCTGTGGGTCTCATCGAAAACGACGCGCGGGCGAGGGGAGCACGTCCGAATGTGTTCTGCCAACTCAGGGCGGTGATCGAGAAACTGCGGGTGCCAACGAGCGTGAGATCACGCTGTGCGTCATAGGTGTTGCGCCCCACCCCCTCTGCGGACAGGCTCGAGCGACACATATACGCCCTGAGCTACGCTTCTGTCCGCCCAGGTGGTGAGCGTCCGCTGTCCTTCACTCACCTTGAGTGACTGAAACAGGTGCTCGCTCGTAGGGTACTGTTTCCCTCGGTACTCGATCAGGTCGGGGGAAAAGTTGGTGAACCCATAGTACGGATCACGGGCATGGTAGAACAGAATGCGCTTAGCAGGCTGTTTCGCGTGATCCTGCTTCTGCTTCCCCGATCCACCTGGCGACGCAGTGTGCGGACGCGGAGGCGGTGAGGGCGAGGGCGGGGTGGTCGACTTCAACTTGTTGGCGCCGCTACTCCCCCTGACGACTTCTAGACCCGTTTGGACGACCCTGAGTCCGACCCCGCCTTCGTCATCAGACACACAGCCCCGATCGCCCGTACCGAGTCCGAGCTTCCCCAGCGACTTCTTGACTGCGTCGATCGTGCGACGCGTCAGCGGCTCGTCGGACGTGACCCGCAACGTCTGGACGATATCGATCGCGTACGTCTGGCTCTGACGCCAAGCATTGCTCCCAGTGGTGGGCGGCGTCCTGGATGGGCTCTTATCGGTCGCACGTTGGTCGTTGGCGGGCACGGGTGGTCGTTTTTGTAAGGTGGTTGGCATTCTTGGACAAAATGATGCTAGTCTGGTATGGAGGTGTTCTATGTGTCTTCAGCTTCAAGTGAGTACGACGTGCGCAGTTCACGCGTTGCACGACTTGGTACTTTATAGTCCGGGGACTCGTTGGCGACGACACGTCCATGCAACATGGTCTCGCGCGCACCGACTCCACGTTGCACTGGCAGTACAGTGGCGTCCTCAACGCACGACACGTCCAAGCCGTGCAGCACGCTCGTTGCCGTTGGCGGCTTCAGCTTCAGGTTTCAACACCTCCATCCAGGCGGCGGTGTGGTCACCACGTGGCAACACGCGTAGGGGTATACATAGATGGCGGTACTGCCTCCATACCTTCAAGCTTCTTCGAGGTATCCAACGACTATGCCCGCAACCAATTCATCCAATCTTTGCCAGGTGAGTTCAATCAATGCAAAGTCGCACGGTCGTCTCCGTCCCTCGCCATTCAGCTCATTTCACTCTGGACGCTCCGAAATGGATTGTTAGGTTTGTGGCATCAAACCAAAGTATGTGGACGCTACCGGCATTACCCATTCGTACTGTGGAAAGACTTGCGCACGGAATGCTGTCAAGGGACCAAGTTCCGGCGCCGCAGGGGGCTGCATGATGAATGGGTGCAAGAAACCACAAGACCCTTTGTTCAATGGATTTTGTTCGCTCGATCATGCAAAGTATGCGCCTCGATTGTACATTTGACCTGTGTAGGCTCATTCGTTCTAGGCTGGCCGTCAGTTCCGGTGTTGTGCCAGGATGTACTCGATGCCACGTTCTGCCGCAGTGTAATGGGAAAACGTGCAACGACTGCGCCAACCTGCCGCCGGATGGACTCCGCATGTGGAATATCAAACGGTCGGGCACTGTTTGGAGAGAGTGTGAGTCTGATGGTCCCTCGATCGATTCGATACTTATTGACCTGATCAGTCGAACGAGAGTGGAAAGGCAGATGCAAGACAGGGACAGCAGCAACGATCGACAAGTTGTTCGAGATATCATACCCATCTGATGTCGTCGCCAACAAGGAAGCATTCCGGTGAGCGTCGATGTCGACCGCAAGTCCTGTTTGCTGAAAGTCAGTGCAGACAGAGTCTAGAATCCGGAGGAGGAGTTCGGTTATTACGCACGTTTCATGCCTCCCAGTGCATCTGTGACATGGGCACCAAGGGCACGGTATTATGCGACTGGCATTCCTGCGGAATCTGTAATATTGTAAAGTCCGCCTTTGAACGTGTCGCGTTTGGGGCCCCTGGTAATAAAGGAAGGTCAGTGCGATGTCTATCACCCCCGCCGCAGATTTCAGCGATCAACTTTGTCTACGCTTTTCAGACACGGTGATGGCTTGTATTCTTCCACGGATCCATCCGTGGCGGACCGGTTTGCTACTTCATGCTTGAGTTCACCGTATCGTGTTATGATTGCCTGCGATGTCGTCCTGCCGCAAAATCCGAACAAAAACAACTCGGTTTGTCACTTCCACAAGTAACCTCCGTTGTCTGATGGAATAGACAGATTCTGATGGGGGACCGAGTCGTGGTGCGGGATTCAGGAACTATTACACCGAGATTCATCGTCATGTACACTAAAGGCAACTAAAGGACCGAGCCTAGACTGTCATAGATGATAGGACACGACCCTGCACACGATGCAGTTACAGAGAGTTGTCCTGAGATCCGTGGTCTATTTATTGCAAACCTGTGCAGAGTCATTAATCAATCTAAAGGCACTTCTTTGGACACTGATTTTGAACCATTGATAAATCGATAACGAGTGACAAATGCCTCATTGTGCACTGCCTTACCACACTATGCCACGATACACGGATGTTCCGAACCAAAGGAAACCAGATCAACATCAAGGGCGCAACGTGTCTGAACACACCTGAATTCACAAATTCAAATAGATGGAGTTACTCAGCCACTATCAACAGAGAGATACGGATAAAACGGATAAATATGTGACGAGTGGCGAGTATGACTATCAAGGCGCCAAGTCTTATCGCGGCCCGGAAATAGATCGATAGGGACATCGCCGGTGCCTACCTACGAAATCAAGAGCTTGTTGCATATCTGTCGTGGAGCTATGTAGAAAGCTCCGAGTCGGGCCACAAGCGTGGCGAACACGAGGCAGTTGAGCCTCCGTACGTCGTGTGCTCTGGCCTGTTCTCGCCCCTTATAACGGAGAAGGTCAACGTGGTGTACGTTGCTGGTCGTGTAATTTGCGATGGCTCCGAGTCTGTGCGAGGTGCGCTGTACACGTCGTTTACTTTATGACGGTCTGGATCTAAGTGCATCTGTTCAGAATTGTCACAAGAGACCGAAATCCGGCACTCACCGATTCTGCGGTAAGACGTGTGCTGCACAGGCAGCAGCCAAGCCTGCGCGGTCAAAGCAGTCCCAATCCCAGGGGCACGCAGCTCCTAGAAACGCTGGTCATCAGAAAGGAGCACCCGCCCCGCAGAAAGTAGTCCAACTGTGTAGTGTGAGTGGCAGCACCGTCGACGTCGATCAATCGTGATCCACCGCCGCTCATCTTCGATGGACGTCGATCTGTAGCACTGTGGTCAGAAGCCCAAGTTCAATGGCTTTGATTATTGCGGCAAGTCATGCGCCGCACTTGCCGGCGCTACACAGCCCGCAGCACAGGGGGTACGGACGACGAAACAAAAGACGGCGCACTCATCGAACGCGCCTCTCAGCAATCCGCCAGCTACTTCACCCGCGAAACCCCACAAGGTACCTCAAACCAAGGTTTCTGTACCCCAAGGTGACGATCCTGATAAACATTGCATGAAATTAAGTTGACCACGGATTGACCACCAGACGATTTCGCTGAAGAAGAAGAGGAACCCAAAGAAGAGGAAGATGATGAAGGGGTTTCTACCGATCTAGACGCATATCCATCTGACTCGGAATCAGAATCAGAAGACGAACCAAGCGCACCAGCAGTAGCTCCGCCTCAAGCAGCTGCAAAGAACATGTCAAGAGGTGGTAAACCTAATGGTGGTGTACCAAGAGTCGTTCCTGGTACATGTGCTATTCCAGGCTGTGGCCAGCCATCTCACGCCGATAGGCACGGCGTGAAGACAATGTATTGTTCAACAAGGCACCGAGAGTGAGTGCAAGCGTCATGGTTCAGCGACACGCACCACTCATGTGCGAGCTCTGCAGAGAAGCAGTCAAGCTCGGATTAGAAGCGGGTTGCATCATGTGCCAACGGTACCCGCAGAGGGCCTCGGATTATTTCTGCTCGTCTGCGTGCAGGAGTCAGTCCATGACAAAGACTTGAGGCGTCTACCTTCAAGTGCTGTGTCACATAGATTGTCAGGCAGTGTAGTCGTTACGCCGACCGCTTTGTACTATGAACTGCACCCTCCCCCAGTCTGTGCAGGCAGAATGGCAGCTAATTCAAAAGTTGAGGAGTCTCTTCTGGTGTAGATCATACTAAAGACGAATACACAACCAAATTGGACTTGTTACTTCCGGCTAATGCTGATTACGTAAACGACGAAAAATCTATCATCTCCAGACGTCCACCGACTCGCCGACTGAGCCAAGTCTATCACTTCTCCTTTTCGCTTTGCGCTACCCGCAGCACGTTAGATGGGCCGTCTAAGACGCTCCCGAACTCATAAAGCACACCGCGACATCCACCGGGCCTCTCGTACAAGGGTATGTGGACACTCTTCAAAACCCATCCGTATACGAATTTGCTCGTCAGGCCCGCACAAAGGATCTTGATCAGATACAGCTGATCGACCTCGATCCAAAAGTAAGTCGTTCAATCCAAAAAGTCCAGCGCCGTTCCCGCGCTCTCTCTCTGTGCTGTGCGGCCGCACCCAATCCCTAGTCTCAGATTGACTGAGACCGAATATGGTTGTTCCGCTTTCTGATGATGTGGTCTCGTCCCGGTGATGACGGCGGGTCCTACCAAGTATTTGACAAACGGGCTAACCACCCCTTTCCCCTGTACCCACCCCCACATGTCGTGTTGGTCAGAACCGTGCGGCACTGGAGGCACAACCCCTCGATTTCGAGAAACCGGGTCTGGCCCAGCACTATTGCGTCGAGTGTGCCAAGTATGTCTCTCCGCTCATCATTCCTCGTCCCCCTGTTGACCCTACCTTACCCTCTCTCCATTATCCGCTGTCTCGTATCTCAGATATTGCGAAACGGACACAGCATTACGCTCACATTGGAAAAGTAAAGTACACAAGAAACGGTGTCGTGCACTCAAGGAGCCTGCATACACCATCGAGGAATCTGAGCGTGTTGCTGGGCTGGGCAGAGAGGGGAAACGCAGCACGTGGGTGGCTGCCACTGCCTCCACTCCATCAGCGGTCACCGCAGCCGCTGCGTAGCATTCCGTGTGTTTTGTCGCATGGTGTCATTGTTGCTTGTACGATCTGTGTCGTACGACTCATGTATTACTTGCTGTGGCTTGCTTCCATTGTTGCTCAGGAATGTTCCATTCTCGGTGATGGTCATTGGAGGACACGTTGAGAGAACGGGGGTTTGAAGGAGTGGGTCATAGTTCGCCTTCCCTCCACCCTGAGTGCGCGCAGGTAGCCACGCTGAAAGGGTGCAAGGGGAAAAAAGTACCATTTTGCAGACATTGTAAATTACAAGTAGCCGTGCATGCACTACCATACATTAATCGTTTTCCATATGTACCAGTAGACCGTGACAAGTATACCCAGGAAGACCTGCATAAATTAATCGAAATTTGGATTCCACATCTACTAGTATTACTCCACCACAATAAAACATCAACAGTCCCAACTTACTCGGCGATGCAAGAAAAAAAGCGTGTAGTGAAACAAGGCCTTATCCGCCAGAGTGAACTGAGTAACTTGTCGTCCTGTCGCCCTCCGTATGCTGCTCCAAGTACGACTCGTCGTCTGACTGACCGTCCCACGGCGCCGTCGAGTATATACGTATCGTGCCGTCATGACTTCCCGTCGCAAGCATCATGGGGTCATCCGTTGCACAATTCCAGCCAATGCACGTCAGATCCCCGACGCCAGGAGCGTTTTGAGGTCGTATGCAATGTAGCAGAGCTGCCGTCTCTCGATCCCAGATGTGTACATCGCCGGCTGAAATGGACAGCAATTAGCAACGACGACCAGCGAGAATGGACACAGAAAGGACACCAACCTTTTCCAGCACAAAGAACAAACTGATCGTCCTTACCCCCAAAATGACATGGGCCTGCAATGTCGACGGGGCCTTTGAGAGCGAACGTGTGCTTCAAATTTAATCGAGACGTCTGTGCGTACTCGACGCGGTCCCGGTCTCTCACGATTTCCAGCTTCCATAATTGAGGAGCAGCCTGGCACGAAATGGAGTTAGTGCGTGTGTCCATCCAGCACACGAGTACATACTTTCTCAGGAGATATTAGGACAGCTGTCGTTTTTCTTGCCATCGCAATGTCGCGGACATCGTTTGCAAACGGCGTTTGGCTTTGGAGATATTAAACTCAGATAACAAACGCATGAGCGATATCACCCACCTTTCTTTTATCCTACTCTGCATATTATACACTGGCGAATGCTCAGATTAATCATACAAAATCCATTACACCAATGTGTTACATACCAATTATACGCTTCTCAACTCGAGTATGTCGGCTAGGCTGGGGCCCGTGAGGCGGTGTTATCGAGGGCCCCACGCCAACCAATCGGCAGCAGTCGGGCGTCACAGCCACGTTGGTTAACCGGACTTGTCCGAGGTGGTAGGTATCCAAAACTTTTCCGTGGAGATCCTGAGGACACGACACGAGACTGTACGTGAACAGAAACGCGCCCTCGGTAAAACGAGGGCACATACCAGTTTCACAACTTCACTCCCTTCGACGGACAAGAAGGCTATTCATGATTGTCAACACAAGGCCGATCCTTCGGAACTAAACATCCTACCGTCCCCTGTCGGAAGCCATATGATAGACTGGACCGTGTTTTGGCGATCTATCGTTTTTTTGCACACACCATCCTATTCAATTTGTCAGGATCTCTGCTAATCGGGAGGTAAATGATCGTACCTCCGACCACACCTTGACCGCGCGTGTGAGTCGAGTAAGGAGTATTCTACCATTCGGAGACCTCATTGAATGGTTGAGCCTGGCAGCAATGTGAGCAGAAAACCGGGACCCTACCAGGCGACTTGACCAATGAATCCTCGAACGTGCACGAGAATGCGGTGTGTAGTAACGCTTTCCTAAGCGCTGGATCAGCCCTGAGGCGACAACGTTCCCTTAGGTAAACTCACCCCTACGCGGAATATGACTGACGTCCTATCCCAACTGGTTGCATTGTCAGACTGCCGTGGACCGACCGACGATAGGTGTAGCTTACCTCGAAGTCGCCAAGTACTTTCCATTTGGAGAGAACTGAAGGTGTCGAACAAGGGCCTGATGAGCGGCCATCTCTTGTGATGTAGCCAGTGCCTTCAACTTGTCAATGGCGCCGGTCACTCGCACTCCACGCAATGACATCCCGGGGTCCGGGAATCTGCCTGGCGACATCGGTAAGGCTGCCGATCCGGGAACTATGGGAGTATCAAACGAAGAGTTTCTCCGTGGGGACATGGGTCGGGCAGTGGCCTGAAGCATGATTACAGAACGGATCGCGTTCACGAACCGCTGACGCGCATCAGAATGACGCGTTCCCGTGGTCTCATCTGATGGTCCTTCAGTACTGGACGCAGGATTCTCGGTGGCAATTGAGCAAACCGAGAGAGCGGCCTCAGGTCTAGGCATAAACGCAGTGGGTTCTTGATGATAAACCAGTGGCCGAGGGGGTGCACGGGCACGAGGGCCAGGGCCAGGGCGAGGCTGGGCGGGTTCGGCAATGGGGAGCAACTCCTTAGGTTGTTTGGGTTTGATGATCCAACTTGTGAGACGCCTTAGGTATCCTCGTGCAGCAGCGAAACGCAGATTGCACCAACGCAAGGAGATCCGGGTAGTTCGTGCAACACGAGTGTTCGCCAGATGATTGGTCGCTTCCGAAATCACTTCCTCGAGCCACTTTTGTCCTTTGTGATGGACAAATATCCATCGTTCTGATGCGAACCAGGCAGACACAGCAGCAAGACCGAACGATGTAACAGCCTATCATCGGGAGTAAGGAGCTGGAGTAGGGAACAAGCAAGGAGTGCACTCGCCGTTAGAACGGTGACTATCGTTGAAGTCACGGGACCCTGATGAAAAATCCTGAGGCTATGCATGATGACAGTGGAGCAGGACTGCGTACCTGTCCAGATGAATATGTGAAAAGCATGAGCCCAGCGGAGAAGCAGGCGACGGACATCACTAGGAAGACCAGTGGAGACCGTTTGATCCAGATAAGAACCCACCACGGAACCCTATGCCCAGGAGAGCGACTCAATGATGTCAATCAGTCGATTGGATGACGCTCAGAAGCCAAGAGAAGAACCTACTACATAGCCTGCTTCCACGTTAACCCTAGGAGACTGTTCACCGCAGCTGCAATACTGAACACCAGCGATGAAAACCAGAAAGCGTTCACGGAATCCGCCAAGACATTTCCAGTATAATTGTACGAAAACTGTAACGTAGTCGCGGTGACCGCAGAAAAGAATGTCGCCACAGTCGACAGATTCAATAAATTTGATGCAGCATGTTGCTGATGGAACCTGATTGTTGGAACACCTGTGTAGCATATCAGTGCACCGCTTTCCCATGATGCCTCCACACTCACCGATCTCGATGAACATGGACAACGTCCCCGTAATGTTGTCAATGTGATCGCCGATCTCCGTAGTGAGGTCGTGTACATAGCGCTGCACTGCTGGCGAGCGAAATTGATCTGAATAAAGTAGTCATGTAAGTTTCAATACGTAGGGAAAAGATCATGTGCCAGCGCTGACTCTTGTACTCAGCTAGACATGATGCCCAATACTAGACACAGAGGTGTCAAAGATATGAGGGAACTCAGGGAAACCCGACATACTTTCAAGTCAGCCTCAAAGCCCCGCATGGATTGGTTGACTGCCTCGTCCGTGAACTCTGGGAATTCATTAAGGCAATTAAGGAAAGTCACGACGTCCTTCGCAAAGCTTTCGAACTGGGCCGGAAGTGTATCAGGCTCTAGGTTGTCCTCCAAGATGAGTTTCACGAGGGGAGCTTGCTGACCACGCCAAGGACCCCGTCGTTGTCGATGCATGAAATTTGGGTTTGGAAGAGCCTCACGGGGCTGCCGTGCAATTTTGCGAGGATGTAGGTTCGCAGCGTTCTCTCGGAACAGGAACAAAACCTTTGTCAACCGTTCGCGTAACTTGAACGCGGAGGAGAGAATTCCAACTGAGCTTCCCAATTGGCGGGCAGCATTCGCGAAACCACGGAGCTGACGACGAATGAGGATTAGAAGGTGAAGCCAGGCGTGTCACGTACCTCCTTGTCGAGATTTTCTATTCGTCTGAGAGGGGATTAAGTCGTTGACACGACCATCGCACGCAACTGAGGAACGTACCTTTCAAACCTAAAGAACACCTCCGCGCCAGCATTAGATAGCTTCTCATCGAGAGACATCGCTACGAAGAAGCCATCAGGCACGTTGTCCGTCGTGGACACCACCGCGACTCACGCAAATCTTCTTCCAGCACCGGTGGTGAGGTGGCATCTGAGGGAATCAGTCAAGGTGCGAACCCGCTGTTAGCAAGGAAGAGAACGAACCAGCCTCGAGCCCGTTGTCGCCGTTCATATCAGAAAGCATATCAATCAAGCTAAGTATCGTTTGCTTCCGCCTCAAAGGATCATTACCCTCCATCCGAGCATAAGGACTATGGAAAGACATGTTTGGACTCCCTTCAGGATAGCCCCGAGCAGCATGAGGGGTTCCCATCCTTTTGGCTTGAGCTCCTCTAGAGCGAGACCTCGACTTCGGGATGTTTTCGACCGTACCCCGTAGCATGGGAATCGCTTGATAACGGTTGTAGGGAACAAGCCCTGGGCAATTCTGTAGGAGGGTAGAGAAGTTGGCTCAATGGACGGGGCTATAAGGTGTGAATCAAGGGATGCGGATGAAGAATTGGATCCGACTTTGAAATGCAAAAGAGCTTCGAGTGTTCTAGCCATGCTCCTCGCGCAGTGGACTAAAACGCGAGATTCATTCCTCCGCTTTTTCTCGCTCGGCACATGCTGAGCGTTACGAAACGCGATCGGGACACTCGGCGAACTGAACCAGCGCGTAGTTGCCTTGAGGAGAATTGCGACCCTGAATGCAGGCTCGCTATAGAAAGAACGTAGTCAGCAATAGTTAATTAAAATCTATCTCGGTCCAGGATACTCCACGCCCGTCTGCGGAATACATAAAGACAAGCAATAGGGGGCCATGGCTTTCTCGTCGACAGCTGGCCAAACTAGTAGCAACGTAAAAGTGAAGGGACAGCATGAGCATGGATCTGACGTGCTGATACAACGTGTTGAGAAGCGCGTGAAATCACGAGAGCGGTTATGATAGACTGCCATCGGCTTCGCAACCAAAAGCAGCGAAAAAAAATCGCGATTCATGGAGATGTAATGCCGCGCGGTCCGGCCACGACGGCGACTGTTAAAAGGACTGACGAGATGAACGAAAGGGATTAGAGATTGAGTGGAGGATAAGAGGAGTTGTGAGCCAGCTCGTGTGGGTAAGTTATCACGGTTATCCAAAGATATGACAGATCACAAAGGGTGCCATGGAGGACCGGGACGGTGGGAGGGAGACGAAGCAGTGCAGGAAGGACTTCTCAGAGCTGCGGTCTGAGAAGTCCTGCTGGACCGTTACTCGTGGTGCAAAGAGATAACGGCTGGATGAAGCAGGGACTCACTGAGGCTGGACAGGACGGGAAAGCAGGGCTGCCACGGTGATGTCCCATGGCCAGGGCAGGGAATGAAATGAACGCCCATTGCGGGCCAGGACGGTCCACAGGAACGTGCACTGAGTAAACCTAAATGTTATAGTTTGAGTGTCACCAACGGGTTATGTAGTAAGTAGTAGCTTGGCAACCCTTGGAGCCGGTTTCGCTTGAACTGCCACTGTGACCGTCCTCGACCGCAACTTGATCCCGAACGCCATGAATTACTAGCAGTATGCGTATCCTATCGTGGAACATTGTGGGTCTTCACTAATCGTTCCAACTCCGTTCTTACTCCCATGGGACGCAGAACGGCATTCGCACCCTTCCCCAGTACCACCCGTGCGTGCCCCGCTCCATCTCAACTTTCATCTTTCTTGCTTAGATTTGCCTAGATGGAACACTTTCAAATCATTTCACCAAGTTCTTCTTCACCTTCAAGCAGACATAATATGCTTTCAAGGTCTGTCATTCATTTCTCTCGCCAAGGGTCGAACCAACTATTTTTACCCTACCCCAGAAATGAAAGTTTCACGGGGCAGTCTCGACAGAAACCTCGCCGTCCCTGATCCATTTCACGCCTTTTTTTCCTTCCCCGCCAACAAAGGTGGTTACAGCGGCGTCGCCGTCTACACAGACACCCGCACCGTCACACCACTAAGAGCGGAAGAGGGTCTCTCTGGGACAGTCCAACCAAAAGTACCACTTACAACGGACGAACGCATATCACGTTCATATCCCTCTGCTCACGAAATGGAACTGATGCCAGATGACAACGACAATACACCTTCCGATCTCACTGCACTCGATACGGAAGGACGAGCCCTCGTGGTCGATTTTGGTCTTTTCGTCCTTATCAATGTATATTGCCCTAACGAAACGTCTGATGTCCGTCTTCCATTCAAGATGAATTATCACTTTATGCTCCAAGAACGCGTCAATAAACTCATCGGCGAAGGAAGGGAGGTTATCGTAGTCGGTGACATAAACGTCTGCGCAGCTCCACTCGACCATTGTGACGGACATCTCACCAGCAACGCGGCTACGTTTCATGATCACCCCGCGCGAGCTTGGTTCCACAACTGGCTTACTCCAAACGGAAGCATGACTGATGTGGTGCGGTCATTTTGGTCAGGCAGAAAAGGAATGTACACATGTAAGACGCGCGTTTTTCCTCTCCTTTGCCTTCTTTATCGATCTCCTTTTCCGGTGCAACGACACAGGTTGGAACACCAAGATCTCAGCACGAGAGACAAATTATGGGACTCGCATAGATTACATTCTCGTCACGCAGGGCATGCTACCATGGATTAAACATGGCGATATCCAGCCTTTTCTCAAGGGCTCTGACCATTGTCCCATATTCATCGATCTCCACGACGAAATTATCACCCCTACTGGCCAAATGCTGTCCCTCCGTCAAGTCATGCCATTAGACAGGGGACAAACCGAACCCCCTCGGCTCGCGGCGCGACGCTGGGATGAGTTCTCCGGCAAGCAGACGTTATTATCCTCATTTTTCGCCAAGGGGGGAAAGATGATGACAGCAGCACCTGCAGCAAGCGATACGACGGACGACTCCCAACCGCCGGGATCGCCGTCTCCGTGCTCATCGCAAGCGTCGGCTATCTTATCCGCTGACACCGCTCCCCAGTTATTCGAGGCTGTGCCACCGGACCTCGCTCACGTTCAGGTTCCAGACTTTACGACCCCCTCTGAATCTCTTCCATTCTTAACGACCGCGACCGGACCTACTCCCCAATCGCCAACCCCCACGCCTTTGCCCTCGGAGAGTAATGGCGACCCCGATACGAAACGTGTTGCGCCCCTGAAACGTACGTCGACGGATCCGCCAGCAGCAGTCGCGTCGAAACCGAGCAAGAAGCAAAAGAAGGATAAAGGCAAGCATCCAGGCTCAGATGTCGGATCTGGATCTGGACAACGCACGCTCGCCGCGTTCTTTGCTCCCCAGGCCTCTCAGTCTCAATCATCCCCTCAATTACCACCTCTGGCCAAATCTCAGAGGCAGCCATCGGCGTCGCAGACGGAATGGGGCACATCTGAGCATCCTTTCCAGCTCTCCTCGGAGGACGATCAAATTGCCACGGACCATCGGCTTGCGCTCCACCTTACCTCCTTGCGGGAAGCGGAACCGTTACCACTGATATCTTCCACTAAAAACGGATCATGCTCTAGCAGCAAAGAGGCCTGGTCCCTGCTTATGGCACCAACTCAACCCCCCAAATGCACAGTCCACGGCGAACCAGCCAAGGAGTACACTGTGAATAAGCCAGGACCCAATAAGGGCAAGACATTCTTTATCTGCTCTCGGTACGTTATTCGCCTCCTCGGGAATTCATTCGCGTCATTGACTAATACTTGTTATCGGCGGATATGCAGGCCAGTCGGACCTGGTTATGACAAGGGCAAAGGGGAGCGGCCTCGCGAGGAAGTGGACCACAGATATCGCTGCAACTTTTTCATGTGGTCTGCCAATGCCAGACGTGAAGCGCTCAAGAAAAACGGGGGCACTCCGCTGCCCAACCGACCTTGACGTTTACATGATCGCGTCTTTCGTCCTGCATTGTCGTATCTGGCCCTGCACCACCCACGACGCATCCTTGTGTTCGCGTAACATACTGTAATACATTCACTGCGAGGGACATGTATCTGAACCTGAGGTCGTCGGATGGCATGATTGCGAATAAGCGAGCCACCAGCACGAGGAGAGATGGCAATCAATCAATGTCATTAGTGAGCAATAGCTGTGGTTGTATCAGCTTGCGCCGCGGACCTGCCTCTTGGCCGGACCAACGGTGGTGTTATTGACCTACAAACGGGTGTGGAGTGAGGAACGAACCATGTCAGCATGTTGTGATTCATCCTCACCTTCGTCGCGAAGCGCAATGATGTCAACGACTCGTTAAAGTGTGCGGCCAGTGGTGAAAGGTTCAAGATCATCTTTGTAAGACACCGGTCATGAACAGCACAGCAATGGGCATGAAGCCAAGATCAAGCCAAACGGTGAACATACCAGCGTTTTCGAGTGCCCGCTCAATGAATGTTGCAAAAGGTAAGTGAGCTACCCAGGGCACAGAATCGGAGAGGGGAGGCACGGCAGCACAGGTTGGCGAAGATCCCCACACGATCATCAATAAAAAATAAGAGAGGAAGTCGCAAGAGAGCATGCATGGATGATCGACCCACCTTCGAATTCCTGTACGGAATATGTTTCTCCCCTTTCTCGCCCTTCTCACCCAACGCGGCGATGACGTCTCCCAGTGCGCTCAAGCTGCGGTTGATGTTCTGGGTCTCCTTCAGGCGTTCCTTGACACCCGCAGCACCGCTTGAGTTTAAACGTTCACTTCCTGCCAGATCGACGAGGTTGAGGCTCCCCTCACACCGCTCCCCTGTGTGTTCGTTGCACCCAGAGATTCGAAGAGTAAAAACTGAGTGCGACCGCGACGAACGTTCGTTCATAAGGGTTGCCGCCACAGTGCGCCTCGAATTCGCTAGTCGCAGGAGCGCCGAGACTTCAAGGGGCGTGCGCAGGGGCATCACATTGACGTCAGTGACTCGCGTACTCGCGTTCGTCGCGGTCTTTTCATGTTTAATCTCGTGCTTCTTCTTGTCAAACTCGCCTTTCCCGAGCAGGTCGTTGATGGTCTCGTTGTACTGGTATCATCCAGTCAGTGACAATTGAACAGAGGGGGGAAGAGGAACATTCACAATTTCCAAGAACTGTCCCTCCATGGTATACTGCCAGCCTTTGCTCCTCAGTGTATCTGCTGCTTTGAATACTTCATTGACAGCGCGGGGTATCATTCCCACTGTAGCTTCAGTCTACAGAGACTTGCTAAATAAGTGGACGTGTGGTTCAGGACGAGAACTTACAGAGCCACCCTCCATGGTGAAAGATTTCCCAGAACCTGTCTGGCCATACGCGAAGATACAAACGTTGTATCCATCTACGCAGCTCTGTGCGAGGAGTGAAATCTCCTCAAAGACGTCGCACTGCGTCGATTCGGGTCCAAACACCTGTGCCCAACTATTAACGGTAGACTCTGGAATGTAGACAGATCCCTACACGATCAAATGAGAAGGCAGAGACCTCCTTTCGTTCCTGACCCATTGCGCTCGAACTCGTGGAAGTGAGGACAATTTCTTTGTGGTCTCTCTTGTCAGGAAACCCGATATTTGCGACGAGAGTCTTTGCGTGATCCTCCGGATTCGGGCCGCCGTTTGAGGATGGCCCTGAACGTGTTCCACCGGTAGCGGGGGAAGCAAGCTCGCGAGGGAGGACTGGCCGGACACGACAAAAGACGCGAATGTTTCCCTTGAGCTCTTGGACCATATTATGCAGCTTTCGACGGACCATCTCTGCTTCCCTCGCCTCTTGCTCGAGGAAAGCTATTCGTCTAAGGGCAGACTGGTGATCGAGGTTCTGCTCTGAGGCTGTGGATGTTACGGTATCGAGTTGTGCTTGCAACGCGTCCCTTTCTGTCTGAAGTGCGTTCATCTGTGCGTTGAGGGATATCTGAGCCGCTGACTGATTTGAGATCATGAACTTTAGGGATGTGACGTTCGTTCGCTCCCTGCCCAGGTCCGCTTTTGCGCCTCGGAGGTCCTCTGAAATCTGCCTGATCTCGTTTGTACGTTTCTGCAGCTGGATCTCGAACTCTGATACTTCCTTCGCATGCTTGAGTCGAAGCTGCTCGAGTTGCTCGGTAGAGTCGACGAGCTGACGCCGCTTATCTAGCTCTGCTTCCCTGGATGATGCAAGGTCGTGGTAGAGTGCGTGGTGGTCTGCTTGGATCTCTGCCACTTTGGTACGTTCAGCATCCAGTTGCTGAGCAATACGGAGCGCATTAGATGCGTGCGCACTCCCAAGGGACGTGACTTGATTCTGGAGATCCCGGAGAGCCTCCTTGGTGCACGTGGAGCCAGAGGCGACGCGCCGCCTGCCAGACCTGAGGGTCGCGGAAGACGATTTTGGGGGCGCACTGGTGGCACGAGTGCTGCGATGCGGTACGGTGAGTTTTGGAGGGTCTGGTTTCGTAAGTCCAGAAAGTAGTCGGGGTTTGTTCCGCGAGGTGGGTTCAGGATGGGAGCTTGTGTTGGTGCCGATAGCGGGGAGTTTCCTGGGCTGGTCAAATGCTTCTGAATCGTCGTCGTCGTCGTCAATTGGCGGCAGCTTGCGTTTGTTCATTCTCGGCGCTGGTGTCGATGTGCAAATGGGTGATGGTTCCGGCCAAGACCTGAGCATTACTGCACCAGAACAACCGACAAAACCTCAAACCACCGCGACGCGACGGGTCACGTGAGCGTTCACCACTGACTCGGACAATACTGCAACATTTTTAAATCCACGAGGCTTAGTGGCCCGTATACAAGGAAGAAGCAGTAATAAACCCTCCACTGCTTGGCCGGAACATTGCCCTGGTCTTTTCATTCTTTCGAGCGCTTTTTCTGCATGTTATATAATCAATGAGATCACGTGACCCATACTAGAAGCTAAAATCAAAGTGATTGAAAACAACAATACTGGACGATGGCGACCCTCAGCAGACGCGTTCCTCGTGCCCTGCTGCAGAAAGGTCCGGTACAGCTGAGAGCATATGCGTCCCCATCTAGCTTCAAACGCAGGACCGGCATCCGCGACGGCGAAGGCGCATCAGACGTCCCCGGCGAACAGCCAACAGGCAGGCGGAGGAGGGACACGGTACGTCCATCGTCTCACCGTCCTATCATATCTCGCTTACAACTCTCTTTTAGGCTTTTCTTCCGATGCCTACTTCCCAGTTGACACACCCGCTTTTTCAGCCGGACCATCTCAGCCGGCTTACTCTCCAACCCTTCCATCCAGTAAGGAAGCCACTGCGTTTACTTCCCTCTCATTTACTTACCTGCTTTACCTCTTTGCACCCACGTGATGCTTGCTCTGCTCCATCCCACTAGGAAACCATTACACCTGCAGTCGTCTCTCAAGCACTCAAATTCCCCCATAATGACAAGGACCCCTTCCGGATATTTGGTCTTCCTCGGAATCTATTAGTCGAGGTCAGTCAGCATGCCTATGCAGATGTTGTAAACAACCACCCAATGATACCCCTCAGTTCCGAATTCTTTCTGCCCCATGTTCTGTAGTGCGCAACGTCACCATAGATGTCGTAAACAGACTCGACATTGCCAGTCAAGCATCTAGTGCTAATCACCGACTGGTTTTCAGTAAGTCAAATCGTTTATTGACATGCACCATCTTAACACTCCATTAGCCGGTGCTACGGGATGCGGGAAGAGTGTCTTGTTGCTTCAGGCATTACAGTACTGTCATGCACGCGATTGGATCGTATTCTATTTCCCCCGAGGTGCGTCATCGTCCTCGACCAAGATTGTCCTCTCTTGTTCACCCTTCCACAGCCATAAATCTCGTGAATTCGACAACGACGTATGCTTATGACGCCCGCACACGCTTATATCAACAAGCCACTTTCGCATTCCAAACTCTCCAGCGCTTCTTGACTGTAAACAACCACCGACTAGACCAGCTGAAAACGACCGTGGACGTCGAGCTAGAACGGAGAGCCACGATCCCAGTAGGGACTCCGCTTTCCGACCTTGTGCGAGCAGGTATCAAGGAACGAGCCTTGGCACCAACTATCTTGATGGCTTTGATGGAGGAACTACAAAAGCAAACTGAGTAAGGCACTCAGTTGCGCATATACCGCTCAGTCCGACTGATTCTCGTACCATTGACAGATTCCCAGTCTTATTGGCCATCGATGACTTCCAGGCGATTTATTGCAAGACCAAGTATCGAGACCCTCAGTTCTCCGCTATCAAGCCCTACTATCTCTCCATGCCGCGTCTTCTTCTCGAATTCGCCAGTGGACAGCGACAATTCGTATGTTTTGTTGCCCTCTTTGTTTTGTTACTGTGAACGTCGCTCCTTCCCACAGGCGCGAGGCGCGGTTCTCGGAGCCCTCTCGACAACAAATGTCGAATTCCGACTCCCCCTCGAACTTGCGGAGGCGCTCGGTGTCCCCCCTGTCTCGTACGATGGACCCTACATAAAACGCTCTTCTACACTACAGACTTATAGCAAGGGTCTAGAACGCGTGATTGTCCCGGATGCCTTGACCGTCCAAGAAGCCATGGAGGTCTTTGATCTATGGAGTAAAGACAACGCGATGCCCTCCGGTACGTCTTCGGCATCTCTCCTAGTGAGCAAAAGGGGGTATATGATACTGATGATCGTTTCCAGCACCGACGGATGAGCTGTTCTTGTCGAAATACAGTGAGTCGTGTGGGAATGCGAGGGATTTCGTGTGGAAAGGACTCTTGGCCTCACTGTCGATCTGAATGTAGCTGGGAAGGATGCGATGCCTAATGTAGCGGACAGGGGTGGATGTTCATCCTCAACACTTCTCCACTGGGCCTGTAAAGACACCGACTGACTGAACTGCGGCCATACGGCCTAACTTTATATCTAGATGAAGTCATGTAAATTGGCTTTCAGCATCAATGGAACTCTTGATCAAAGATCTGACAGCCGAGATAGTTACTAGGACTCCTCAAGCCTCTACTGGAAGATCATCGATATCCGGTATTACTAACATCCTTTAGGAAGATGCTAGCCCTCGCAGCCGGGCCGTACTATCCGAGGTACTAGTACGGAACGCGGAGTCGCTGGCGGCGTGGTTGCTCGACCAACCCTCCAGCATGCCAGGGTGACTGTCATGCATAGCTCACGAAAAGTATGAGTCTGTTACAGTAACCAACTACTGTACAAAGATGAGAGGTACTGTCAAGTCGTGTAGTTGTACAAAGTAACCGAGGTAGAACAGCAATGCGAGTCCAATTCTATGAAACAATAAAAAAGTATACTCATGCCAGCTACAACAATGGATGCGATCACCAGGACAAGTCCCAGGACGAGTGCCTTGCTTGAGATCACGTTCGTCACACATGCCGAGCTCACCATCGTTGCCCAAGGCGTGGCAGTTGCAGTGTATTTGTTCCATGCTTCCACGGTAGCACTCGGGAAGAAATAGGTGGACTCGGTCGTGGCAGATCCATAATAGAAACCCGCTTCGCCGCGAATGATGCCACTCGCCAAGGAAGACACCTCTTCTGCAATGACGACGACAGATCCTGAGCTGCTCTTCGTGACGAGTCCAGTTTGATTGTTGCCAAAAATAAACTCTCGGGCGAGAGTGAGCCTCCATCTAGAGTGTTAGATCGCGCAAGACGATGGGAATGATTATCGCTGACAGAGACGGGGTTGTTATAACCGAGAAGATGCCCTGCGCGTACAGCAAGGGCGTACGTCCAGCCACGCTCCTGGTGGACAATGCCCGCGAATTCACCCTTGTCATTATACCATGGCGTCTCGGGCTTGCGAGCGAAGCCCCGGACACCACCGAATGTTGTATTCTGTGAATTACCCCAGGGTTATTTTTCAAATCGCACCTGGATGGTCACTGTAGGTGCGCGTTAGCCACGTCACAACTTGACTGAACACTGTAGGAGACCTACCTTCAGAACCGAGATGAGCGATGAGAGAATCGTCGTTTCCGGAATATATGATGACTTTCATGTCATGGGCTGTGGCATTTGTTGCAAGGTCACTTAGGAATGCCATTGGCCTAGTCTCTCCTGAGTATACACAATCAATCAAGCACAACAGCACCTACGGGATGCCTGGAAAAGAACGAGTTGAATGCCATCAGACTAAAAAAAAAAGGATGAACCATACTTGGGTCGTGAGTGCCTATGCAAGAATGGATGAGTCCAGAATTGTGATACAGGGGCGCATGCTTACTGTTGCCATCGTTGCCAAACGGATAGTCAATACTGTCAGTCCAATTCTTGCTTGTAGGAGCATGGATCGCAGCACGCGTTTGAGGGTCTAAGCGCAGGAGTATCGGTATGTATGTTAACGACACGTGGTTAGGGA
>JBBPJQ010000555.1:0-21079 GCA_038088795.1 Boletus rex-veris
ATGACATTTCTATGGGTCTAATAATGACATGTCAGTTTGAAATAGGTGTATCCCTTGCTGGTGTGGACCGATTTGGGTGAGTATTAGGTCCACAGAACCCCATGAGTCTGTACTACAATCCGTGTGACTACTGCGAAGTGTGATTCCCACGGGATAGGGGTCAGATGACCGGATCTTCAAAAGACCAGTTGCAACCAGTTGCAACTGATTGTAGGACTCATTTGGACCAGTTTCTTTCGGTCCAGTTGTAGGTTGCAGGTCCCTGGGATCTTCCCAGGACCGGTTTCAGACCAGTTGTCTAATTAGGAAGGTCAAAAACCAGACTGGACCAGACTTTTAAACACTACTCACAAACAGGTTTCTACCTGAAATTCATGGATGGTGTGTTCTTGTGGAACTCACACTTACAAAAGACCACTGCTCTGTCTTCTATGGAAGCTGAGTACATGGCCCTGAGCGACTGTACATGCCAAGCCATTTGAATTCATCAAATGATGGAAGAACTCGGTTACCACCTTGATCCCATCCCCATTTGTGGTGACAATCAAGGATCGCTCTTCATTGCGCAGAACCCAGTCACCGAAAAATGCTCCAAACACATTCAGATCCGCTACCACTTTGTGCATGATGCTGTAATGCTCTGGAAACAGGTTGAGCTGCTCTTTATCCCAGGAACCGACAATCCCGCAGATATGTTCACTAAGAACCTTGGACATGTCAAGTTCAAGGAGTTTCGCTCCCAGCTTGGTTTGGAATTTAACTCACCAGCTTAGACTGTGTGGACGTTTTATTTACTTTATATTCCTCACTTTATATCTGTGTATCTACCATATACTACATAAGAGGAAGTGTTGAAAGGATGTGTACTTATAGTCACGTGACCTTATATTAAGTAATCACTTTGTACAAGTATATAAGACTCTGCTGAGTCTGAATATAACATCATCTCTCTTGATACTCAACCACTATCATCACTGAGAAACCCTTCTATCCAAAGGTAAGTCCCCTAGAGTAGATTCCCTTGTACCCTGTGTGGCAATGCTGGGTATTCACTATTGCAACAGGTCAGCATGTCGATGAGGACATACCAGTAACAAGATCCAAAGGCAAGACTGGCAGGTCTGAAGGTCCAAAGTGAAACAACCAGAACCCACCTAAGGGTCTAGCATTCAAAAACAAGAGTACTAGCTTGAGTGAACTGTTGGTAGTTTCTGGGAAAACTCCAAGAGAACAAGACTGGGGCGTCTTTGTCAACTTGGCTATGATATTTATACTACTAATACAAGTGCACAGACTGTGCAGTGCTTATCTACATATACTATACTAGTACATGAGTTGGTATCACTGCATAGCATGAGGTTCAATGTAACTGGAAGATAAGCATATCTGTGCAAGCACAATGCGAGCATGAGTCAGATAGAGAGCATGAGGCAAACATAATGTTCAAGGCATGTTAATCTAGATGCATCATGTGACTGTGGGAGCATGGGTTGAACTGTTCAAGCATATGTTCAAGCATGCTCGAGCATTCAAGCAATAGGGGTTATTTATGTGGAGAGAGACAATACAGGAGGAATAGGGGCGAGCATAACACTACCCCCCTGTTATAATCTCAGACTCGATGTCAGGCCAGCTGACAGAAGCATGTCAGAGAAGGAGATTTCGACAAGTATCAGTATCAAGGTCAATATAGGGGGGCCAAGCAGGTTCAAAGTGGCGAGGGTTATCCCAAGACCAAAAGCCATGAGGCCAACCGGAACCATTGAAATCATCAGCAAAAATGGGTGCTTCCCCCCAATTTTCGTCATAAGACACATCCTCTAGAGATGGCATATCAGATCCCCAGACAGAAGCAGTGTCATGCTCCATGTAGGCAATGCTATTGTCATCATAGACCATGTTCCAATGAGAAGATGGCAGAGTGGGAAGTCCCCAAGTGGGACCAGGGGTGCCAGAACAGTTGCTAGACAGATCATCATAAGTGAAATCATCAACATAGGAGGTAATATCCAGCTGATCAATAAGATAGTGGTGAATGTCCTTGAGAGAACTAAAGCATGTAGGGCGACGAGGCAAGAAGCTGGGCATGTTAATTACCCATTTGAAACATGATTGAGGAAAGGCATAGGAAAGAGCACAATAAGCAAACATGAAGAGAGCAGTGTAAGACATTTGTAGGAGCAAGGCTCAATTAGAAGTCAATGTTTATTACGTTGGTAACCCTGACACAGCCCAGGGGTTCAATCAACATCAAGTCAATCAAATGGGAGACAATTATCAGCGACTTTGGGAATAGGCCTGCCACAATGTTTGGATAGCTTAAAGAATTTGAATGATGTCATCCGAAGGCATCAAGGCATGTTAGAATGTGTGTGATGGAATTCATCTACTGCTGTCTGAGCATGTTTCAGGTTGGGTTCAGGTTCCCAAGTGTGATCATCATCAGAATAGCCTTGCCAATGCACAAGGAATTTGAGGTGATGGCCTTTCCAACAAGAATTGATGATGTAGTCAACTTCAACTTCAATATCACATTCTTCTGTGACTTCCACAGGTCCAGGGCGGAATGTGGGTTGACCATCAAGACGTTCTTTGTATGGTTTAACATGGGAGTTATTCACAACTGGGTGTATTCTCATAGATATCAGCAAGTGCAGCTCAACTGCATTAGGACCAATCAGTTTGGTAATCTCATAGAGTCCAAGCCATTTCTCAGATAGCTTCTTTGAAGCGTGGGGTAATTTCAAATGTTTGGTGAATAACCAAACTTTATCAGATACAGCATAAGCAGGCACAGTGGATCTGTGTTTATCAGGTTGTGTTTTCATATGATTTTGAGCAGCAGTTAGATTGGCTTTTATTTAATCAAGGTTTGAGCAATATTAGAAACAAACTGCTCTGCATCGGGTGCTTTGGTAGTGTGTTGCTCAAATCTCATTCTAGGATCATATGTGTGGGTAACAGAAAAAGGGGTTTTCTGTGTGGAGGTTTGTCACTTTGAGTTGTATGAGAATTGTGCAAGTGACAACCAATTAACCCATTTGTCTTGCTTCTCAGAAGTAAAGAGACAAAGATATTGCTGTAAATCTCTGTTCATTCATTCAGTTTGTTCATTAGTTTGTGGATGAAATGCAGTGAATAATTTAGGTTAGATCCCTAATTGTTTACATAGATCTTGCATCACTTGTGAGGCAAATTGTGGTCCACAATCAGATATGATAGTATGTGGTAGACCATATTGTTTCCAAACATAGGTCATGTATAGTTTAGTGGTTTCCAAAGCTGATATGGCTTTCTTGCAAGGGATGAATTTGACTTCTTTGGAGAATCAATCAACAACCACTAGGATTAAATCAAATCCTTTGCAAAGGGGAAGATTGGTAGTGAAATCTACAGATAGATCTTGCCATGGTTGATTGGGAATAGGCAGGGGTTGTAATTTCCCTGCAGGTGCAATATCCTGTCCTTTGAATTGTGCACAGCAATCACAGCATGAGACATAGTCCTTGACTAATGTACTCAATCCTGGCCATGTATAGCTGCGTTGGATTAACTCTAATGTTTTCTCAGCTCCAGGGTGTCCTGCAAGCAGAGTATTTTGATGGTAAGCATAAGATTTCCATTTGGAGATTGTCGATATTAGGGACAAAGATCTTCCCATATTGGTCTGCTAGCAAATCTTGCTCTGTATAGACTTGATTTTCTTTACATAGCTTTGATATGTTGGTTTCTTTTAGTTTAAGGATAGCATTTTTGATCTGTTCATGGATAGTGTCAGCATCTGTGTTGAGACGTACAGTGGTGCAGATTTGTTCTTTTGGCATCATCAGTATTCCTTTATTATCATCCTCTTTTTCTTTAGCATGGTCTTCTCTTCAAGATGGGGCATTGGCTTTGCCCATAGAAGTTCCGGCTTCATGTAACTATTTAAAGTTAACGTGAGATAGATATTGACACACAGGGAATTCCAACATTTTTGGGGCCACAAAGTATAACTGAAAATAGAATTTCAAAATAAAATATTCTGAGTATGTCTATAGTGAGGTTTAAAATATTTTACAATAATGCCACCATAATCCATTAGCACGAGATAATCTTGTGCAACTTCATGTGACTTGGGCAATATAAATTCTTTTGTGGTATAGATAAGATATGAAATAATATTATCTTTTGTGATAAGTTAATCAGGTCCAAATAATATAATATTTACAGATGCTTTTTGTATTTACTATAATGGTAATATTTTTGGTTATTCGCAATTAAATACAATGGTGGGCACAACGGAGAATACTAAAAGTAAATATTTTAAAGTGTTTATAATTTATAAGGTAATAAGCAGGCACAGCATGGGCATAGTGTGGGCCCCTATTGCCCACCGCCAGCAAAGTGGGGGAGACAGGCATGAGGTATGGTGTTCAAGATGGATCTACTGTATGCTCATTAGACAAATACACATTCTGAATGAAATACACACAGGGCAAGATCATGCACTGAGTGACCCGCAAAACAGTGAAACGGTCTTTGATACCAGAGTTATCAGGTTGTGTCACATTTTCTTTGGGTTCATAGTAGATCCTACTCGAGACGGGTAAGTACAGGGTATCAGAAGTCATTTGTCATTTTTCCTTGTTCAACGTACGCTGTGTAGTAGTGTACAGATCTTACTTGAGAGGGAAGTACAGGGTATTGGAGATTTATACAGTCATTTACAAGTATATCACGAGCCATTCCTGAGAGTACGTCAGAAGTGTTCAACATCCATAGATAATAATTGTACAACATCCGATAAGAAGTCAAGAGGTTAAAAATCATACTGCAACACTGTGACATGGAGATTTTGGCCTAGTAGAGAAATTGATTGAAACATTCCTAAGAATTCATCATCTGGAAGGGAACTGCATGTGTGGAGCCAAACCTCGCATGCCTGGTCAAACACATGCATCCAAGAAGCACAGTGTAGCTATTGGAATTTCAGAATCAGCAGAAAGTTAGAGAATCCAAGATGATGACTTACGATGATGTCAGGATCTACAGTTCGTTCAGCTAGCCTGAAAACAACAAGATTTGCAGTGCAACTGAGGGCATCATTAGGTACTACAAATGAAGTGTGATCTAGGCTATTAGGAAGAGTAATTTGAATGTCTTTGATGTGGGGCAAGTATTCTGTACAGGAGAGCAAGATGGACAATAGATTTTTTCTGCCATCCTGATGCAGATGAACACTCAGATGCTGAAGTGGGTTGACTAAGTCAACTAGATGTGTCAGTGCAATTATTGTTGCTGAAGGTGCGTCAAGTTGAACCAAAGAATGGATGCAGGGACAGTTGCGTGATCGGCGTGTGGATGGCATGATACTAATGCCACGGTCAGTCACGTGCAACTGACGTACTTGATATCTGAGAAGAAACTTGATTAGGCTGGGGATAGGACAGGCCTCATCGACCACCAGGACAGACAACAGCAGAAATGTTGATGTGTGAAGGAGGAGCGACCATTTCACAGCATCCAAGCCAGTGTTCATTAAAGTCAGATGCTGCAGAGATGCATTACACAAAGCTGTGAGGATGAAGGAAGTGTTGTGCGGTGCAAAGAGAAGTGGGGAATTGATATGGAGCTTGCTAAGTCAACTTTGATGCATGATGCTGCGACCGTTAATACCACTCTGTGTAGCTCCCCAGCTGCTGAAACCATTGCAATGTAAAATTCAACATCTTGACGAATTGATTGTGTTCAAGAGCATAAACAGCACCAAAGATTTCTGCTGTGGCCCACCATAAAAGGACAGATGGACTTCAGTAATGGTGCCAATGCCCCTTAATGAGTCCAAAAATATGACTATGGCATTGAGGTGGCAGTCCTCTGTCTCTCGAGAAAACAATAACCACAAGACACGGGGAGGGCGAATTTACTGGATCGCCTCCAAACAAGAAGGGCTTCACAATATTTTTACTCCAGCATAAGCCAGCCATCGCCATCAAGGCTGGGAAAGTCGGTTGATACCAAATACTGTGAGCCCACAATCTCGTTTAAATACCAGCAGGCTTGAGACAACACTTGAAGTGTGTCTAAACCAAGTTCCTTCGATATCTCATAGAGCAGCTCAGAGGGCATCTTTCAGAAAATCGGTTGGAGAGACTATTCAGAAGACATGAGTTATAGCAATTGACAGGGAACTGGAACTACTTACTGAAGAAATAATGCTGGATGGCAACAGCATTGTTTCGTGTCTCTGTAGAGCTGTTGTCAGAGCATGAGAGCCTCGGTTGAGATGGATGCTCTTCAGGGCTGGAGCAACTGACACTGCATCATCTGCGCTTGTGCACCACTTGGGGGGTCAAGGGTTACATGGAGATGGGAAAGGATGACGGCCATCATCATTTGTAAGACACTGGGATGCCCTCGGATTATGGCGATCTATGCCATCATCTGCGCATCGCTTGGATGGTTGAAGGATGGATGGAGGGGAAATTAAGATACTATGGCCGTCGTCAATTATATGATGCTGGGATGCCCTCGGATTGTGATCTACATTGTCATCTGCACATCGCTTGGATGGTCGAAGGATGGATGGGGGTGGGGAAAGCAAGGTACTGGGAGGAGGATGGCCATTGCTAATTGTACGATACTGGGACGGCCTCAGATTGTGATCTATATTGTCATCTGTGCGTCGCTTGAATGGTCGAAGGATAGATGGAGGGGAAATTAAGGTACTATGGCCGTCGTCAATTGTATGACGCTGGGATGCCCTCAGATTGTGATCTACATTGTCGTCTGCATGTCACTTGGATGGTCAAAGGATGGATGGGGGAGGGGAAAGCAAGGTACTGGGAGGAGGATGGCCATCGCCAATCTCACGACGCTGGGACAGCCTTGGATTGTGATCTACGTCATCATCTGTGCATCGCTTGAATGGTTGAAGGATAGATGGAGGGGAAATTAAGGTACTATGGTTGTTGTCAATTGTATGATGCTGGGACAGCCTCGGATTATGATCTACATCCCACTTGGATAACCGAGAATTGGATTGGGGAGGGGAGATTAAGGTATCAGCAGGACAATGGACATCATCAAGTCCACAGCTCTTAGGAGTGTTGGGCAGATCTACATCGCCGTCTGGACGAGAAGAGACAAAGTCCAAGTGAGGTGGTCGAAGGAAGGGGGAAATGATGGGTCGAGAAAGGTTTTCATCCATACAATTCCAGGAGATACATTGACATGTAAAACAGAGCAGTAGATGGACCTTCAAGCTAAGGTTCAATACACCAATCTTTCTCAGAGAAGTAGACTACTTGCCTGGATGCCTCAACTAAGTACGTTACCCATAGTTGTCTGGAACATCGGGGGAGTAAAAAATAACAAAGGAAGCCCAGCGGGAACATTCACATTAAATATGCAGAGGACCTGATTGATTGTATCCCCAATTATTATCAGTGCTATGTTACGCAAAGGAGGGTACATGCAATTATTGTGAGCACATCTTGTTTTGGTATATGACGTCAGGAGCATCAGCCTTTTGTTGAACCTTTTGTTAGGCCCATCACCAGGATGAGGACGCATATACGCACCGCAATTATTGTAAGTCCTACAAATAATAATGGTTACAAGCATTCATGAACTTTGATTTTGAGTGGGTTCAACAGTTTTACCCCATAAGGGGTCACAACTAATTACAGGGAGCTGAAGATGCGGTCTGCAATGGTCCTCAACACACTTAAGATAGACAAAAAGGGAATCAAGAATTGACTTACAAGACAGCTATAGAAACCCACCACAGTTCATTTCGACTGCATTACAATGTAGAGCTGCTGGATAACTGATTAGGATATTTACGAGACAGTGCAACCAGTTATTTTTGTACATACTCCATTGAGTTAGGCCCAGTAGGAAACAACACCAAGTGCATGCCATTGAGATTTGAGACGGAAATAGAGGATACAAACAGGGAACTCTACAGAATGGGCATGAAAACGAGGTCAATTATAGTGGCACTCACAAGGAAAGGCGACAAGATCTACTGCAAACTCATTAGACAAATGAAAAGCATACGTGACAAATGTACTATGTACAGATTGACTCCGCAACGATTTGATCTCTCAATGAATGGGCCGCATTACGAGCAATGGTCCCTGCTGCCAGTGAAGTTTGGTTGTTTTCACTTTTTTTTTGAAAGGGTTCAACATACTATGCATGGTCATAATTTGCAAGTCTCCTTTGCTACTAGCATTACAAAGTACAGTAGAGTATTAGGACTACTACATTTGGGATGATAGTGGGAAGAGAAAAAGGTGTTAATGACGTGTGTGGCAGGTACTTATTGTGAAATGAACTCAGCTGGGCGATGCCATTTGCATGTGATGATCCCGAGTGTAGGAGTTTTTGGTATGCTCAGGATCATCACGTGCAAACAGCATCACCTGGCTGAGTTCATTTCACAATAAGTACCTGCCACACACGTCGTTAACACCTTTTTCTCTTTCCACTATCATCCCAAACGTAGTAGTTGCTAGTAGCAATCATGTAATAGTTAGGTGTGTACACCCACAATCGAGCTGAGTGTGTCCATCTTGAAGTGTTGTTTGTACTCATGATCCCACTGTTATAGGGATTATCCATGCAGTGCCTCTGCTCGCTCATTCAGTAATGCCACGCTGTAATGGAAAATCAAAGTGTGTGATGGTCCCTACGATGTGCTTCATTCCTACCACTGTGTATTTACATCCTGGCTACTGTGTCAGTCCTCATTTTGTTCTTGCCTTTGACCCCTCTTCACCCAAATCCCGTATGTGCATTCATTGTTTCTGTCGAGACTTTGAGGAGGTATACTTTAACCAAAGTTGAATCAAGTCAAACACTGGCCAGCAGTTCTGAAACATGTCCAGCTCGGGGAATTTCATGACTGCCTGGAAGGTTTTGGTGAGTTCATGTTCTTTACCAAGGTATTGTGCTTACCATCTGTCGTATGTGCACCATTTCTTTAGTGTCTTGGACATTTCGGCACTTGGATGTATCCAAATGCTTTTTGATCGCCTTGTTTACAAAATACTACTCATCGTTGTGAGTATTTCTCTCTGTGTACTTTTTAGCTTCTTACACTGAACGATTTGAACCTTTCCACCTCCTAGCCCATGACATCTTGTAAGTTATAGCCACCTCTACCTGGCCTCACCAGGCGGTTTGGGGATCTTTATGCTGAACCCCTCTGACTCCAATGATGACAAGGAAGATAACAATGGTGAATGAGACACCAAGCATTTGGATGTTTCAGCCTCAGAGGTTGGGTCTTCTGGAGGAGCTGCAGCCACGACGAACCTGATATCTTTTGTCGGTGCTGGGGTACTTGGAACAGCTGGCATAGAAGCCCTTGAAGTTGTGATATGGTTAGTTGGTCCACGGTGAGTCTTGTGGTGAACTGTGAGCCTCATTTCCGTAGCCACTGATACAAGTACCCTAGATGCAGGCTGATAAATGAGTTCTTGCTGGGACATTAGGAGAGGTAAAGTTGACGGAGGTCCATTGACTACACGAGACATGGTTTGTTGGATGAGGGTATATTGTCTGGTTTTTGTGATACTGCATTTTGTTCTTATAGTGGCTCATGGCAACAACGAAAATAATAATGACAAAAGGCTAATTGTCTGCCATTCACCACCGATAACAATGTATCTAATCCACCTTTTTGGCGATACTTACATATGATGGAATGCTATGACTACTGGCTGAATGTCATGTCTCCCCAGTCATAATTATAATGCAGGCTCACAATAACACAATGAATATATAAATCAGGAGCTCATTACCACTGATGGCTCTAGGGAATAGCACGGGTATACCCCTGGGTGTGAGCACTGATACCCGCACCCACACCCCTTAAAACACCCATACCCACAGCAGGGGTACAGTTTAATCTACGGGTTCACCAATTATCACCCACATTGGTACCCTTGATGGGTATACCTGTGGGTATGCTTGAAATGTAGGTACATGTTGAGTACTAGGTGTTGTCGTCGTCAGCATCCCACCCATCTTCAAACAACTCCTCAGCACCATCAACAACACTGGGCATCATAGTCACGCTTGTGACATCTTCATCCTTGACAAGACTGGCAAGACTCCATGATCCAAGGCACAACACCGCTTGGGTTGACTGGGCTGAAAGCCAATTTCATATGTGGCTCAACAGTAGGTGGCCACAGCTAAAGAACCTTTCAACATCAATGGATGTAGCTATAAAAATTGTCAGGTAACACTACAATCATGTAGACCACGTAGCAACTTATCAGGAATACTCAAATAATCTAATGCCATATGGTGAAGGCATGGATAGGTTGTACAATGCTTATGCCACCATGTGAGTGTGTCCGTGACATGTTCAACATTGCTGCCAAGGTAGCGGTCAATTTCGGATTGCAAATCAGTGGGCTTTGGAGGGGCCAGCACAGGCAGGTTATCGAAAAGGTTCATGCTCTGTAGATAACAGATTGGTTGAGTAGACGACAATTAAGAGATAATGAATGACATACCTTTTTTTGACTGACATCAGCATCGATAATTTTAATGTCTGAGGCTTCTGAGTCATCTGCATACGAGTGTTCAAACTTGTTTCGGACAAGTGTTTCAGCAGTATTGATCCAGTCTTTCTCCCAGCGAGCGTCCTTGAAGTACTTCAGTTTGTGGCGAGGGTGTAAACCTAGAATAGATTTGTTAGATACTTGATGCATGTTGTTAGGAACAGACTTACCCATTACCATCCGGTACATCTCTGAGCTGTCTGTTAACTCATAGTAGCAATTGAGCGTGCACTTTGCCACATTGAGGGATGCTCGGATTGCAGCAGAGTACACCAGGTCGAACGATTGTGTGGTCAGTGCTTCATCGATGTGGTCCATGGCAGGGATCACCATGGTGAGATTTGGCATTGAACGTGAAAAAAAAAGAGTTGCGTCCTTGAGGATCTAAAAGTTACCACAATGATTGATGGGGTGAAGTAGCCAGTAATAAAGCATGGACACACCTTCAAAACGTCGTGTAGCTCTCGAAGAACATCCCACTCTTCATCACCTAGTTCAAACTTTCTCAAACCAAAGTCTCTCTGCTGCGTGACTATGTTGATCTCTTTGCAATGCTCAAGTGTGTACTCAATCATGTCGAATGTCGAGTTCCACCGTGTTGTGACATCACGTGGTAACAATATCACAGCCTTCCTCAACTCCTTGAGAATTTCTTTCCATGCCGGCAAAACCTTAGTAGTGGAGTGGATGATCTTGTAAGCAAGCTTGCGAAGCTGCAAATGTGTATGAGTGCAGCAGCAGTGGTAAGTCAACGACACTCCATCCTACCTCGACAAGTGCTAACTTTATTGGTCGGATGTGCTCCTCCAGTGCCTCTCATTCTGTGGCACTCAACAGTCTTGTTTCATCCACCCAGCCTGCATTGTCATCATCCAAGTTGTCGGTATTGGCATCCAGCTCACCCGCCACCATCTCTTCGTCCTTAAGATGTTCACTCATCGCTGCAAGATCAACCGCATCAAGTCCATGGTCCAGCACTGCCTCAACATTCTTTTTTTTCACATCAAACAGACGGAGGAGGGATTTTGCAATAAGGTTAATAGTGTGAAGAAAACACCTTGTATGACTGTCCGACCCTCCAAAACTCAGGATGAGGTTCACCAGCTCATCAATCATCACCGTGTTGTTTGTGGTGTTGTCACATGTCACACCCAACATCTAGGAGCTTCAGTACAAGGTAAGCACACGAGAACCCCAAATGTACCTTATCTGAGATTCTGAATTCTTTTAGCATCTTTGCAAATACAGTGGCCAGCTTGACTCTGGTGTGTGACTGACGATGCCATGTCAGTAATGAAAGTGATGACATCCTTGTGAGTTACTAGTACTCGCCTGTGCTGCTTCAACCAAATCTAACGGCATTGATAGCAGCTTGCCATCATGTTCAAGATGCACCGAAAATGCCACAAATGCTCTGTGGTTTGGGGATGTCCACGCATCCATGGTGAAACTCAATTTACCCTCGTACTCCTGGTAATATATTTTATATCTTCTCTGATGTTTCATGCACAAGAACGAACTGACCTTCAACATTTTAGCTACACGGTTCCGTGTTTGTGCAAACACAAGTCTCACATCACGTGAAACAGTGTACTGAGAGGGTAAGTGGTATTCTGGTCAACCCATCTTCATGAGTGACTGAAATGCCCAGTCCTGGACAATTGTAAATGGTCACAGGTTTTCATAAACCCATTGTACAATATCAGCCCTTTATTCAACAACATCAGACATGGTGCACCACAGTGCCAATGACAATGAGGACACACCTTGTCTCCTGATGGGTGTGTTGTTGGTGAGAGTATGTAATTTTCCCCTTTCCTGTTCGCTCGAATGCAGCAGTAATTAATCCATTTTGTAGGTATGTACCAATAACTTTGGTGCGTGCCTCATTGGCATCCTTCGCACTGTCAGCCGCTGCCAATACCTTGGTTCCCCAGCACAGTTTTACGTGTTTCCTCAGGTTTCCAGTCGACCGTGCATCCTTCTTGTCGAGAAAATGATGCACGGTCACTTTACAATTGTGTGCTGCACAATTGAATTGATGGGCCCGTCAGCCATTGACTTCAATGATCCGAGAATTCAGCTCAAAGAATGCATATACCGGCGAAACCCATACCTTTTGTAGTCGAGCTATAAAATACTGATTAGTCTTATAGGATAGTAAATGTATACAAGCACGAACTTAATTCTGCATTGGCTGTTTCTGCGGTCGTGCCTGCCCCCTCACTGGCAGTGTCGAGATCGTCTTCATCCTCCACAGTCTCAACAGTGGCATGGCGATGGTCAGGTGCACGGGGTGCACGAGCCTCATCATCATCTGAACCTGTGTGTGATGTTGCTGGCATGATATTGGTGTCCGCACTTCTAGTACCACCTTGTTCCCAACTGTGCTTGGACTGGGTAGTGCCATCACTTTCCTTGTTCTTGCACTTTCTTGGTGCTGCTGTGGGCCTGTCCTCGAGTGCTGCCTTGGCTTTATCCGTCAACTTTGTCATGCGCTTTCCTGCTGGCTGGGGGACCATGGCGAGCAGACAGATATGGTATCTTCATTGAGGTTTGTCAGCGGAGTGAGAAAGTTTTATGGCTTCATTTTTTAAAAGTTCTACTGCAACTGTATATTTCTAGTTTGTCATGGTACTGTCTATATGTGGATTGATGAAAAACCTGCATCATGGTATGGGTCAGGGTCAGGGTGTGCAACATCCAGACCCGCACCCATACACAGCATGTACCTGCACCCACAACCCATGTAGGTTACCCGAACCCATACTATTCCCTAGATGGCCCTCTACTCATGAAGCTTGTAAAGCCCCAATCTGATGTGTTTCCTGCTCATTATCTGCCTTACCGATGATACCCCCATGAAAAAAAATCTGACAACTATGGTTATATTATGATGAGCCTTTCCCCCTCTCTTGAAAATTTCTGATAAGTTGTTCTGGTTAGAATGACCACAATGCTTGTGCTCTCCATGCTCCCCTTCGGAGGCCTTCTTCACTCAGCCATACAATTGTTATCCCCTCTACTTCTCACCGTCATTCCAGGGCTTGTTCCAAAGGTGATCTTCGGCACACACTGCAACAAATTGTTCATGCTGCTCGAAAACTGAAAGACAAGCTAGATGGCCTCAATGTTGCCCTTTTCAATGACACTGAATCCCGTGTAGAGGCAGCGATAAGATCAGCCCTATCTGGGATACTTGGACCCTTGCTGTCTAAATAAGACAGGAGTCCATCCCCAGCAGACTGCACAATGTCGTCTCCAACCCCTAAAGTAAGTTGAGGTTCCTTGCTTTGGCTCCTGCATTCTCATCAATGTAGGTTGAAAGTTCAGCACACAGTACCACTTGGGGCTTTGTACAGACCCTCTTGCAGAGGCTTAGCTGTGTCTGTCATCACTTTGCAGGGGTGCTGTGGTCAGATGACAAGTTCGCTCTGCCTTTGACCGATCCACTCCCATCCCACCCTAATGGTATGTTGTCTTACTCCACACCAATATCTTACTTATGTGTCAAAGGCAAATACCACATACCTGGAGGTTGGAAAGAGTGAACTAGCATCTAGTGTAGGATGATGGTTGGATTGTTGTTTGAAAATGGATTGTATCAATTTGCTTCTAGATGGGTCATCTTGGCAGTGTGAAGGAGATGATGATTGCAAAGCACGATACAAAGTTGTGACTACAAAGGGAATGCATGGCACACATCTTCGGTGGATAAAACTACACAATCTGTTGAAGAGATAGAGGTAACCACCACTTTTTTCTCCTTCTTCATCCATCTGATAACCTGGCAATATTGACCTTGTAGGTCACTCTTTAGGATGAGCATGGTTTGACCCTTTGCACTTGGATCCGCAGGGCTAAGGAAACGTGTGGGAACATGGTGGTGTTCCGATGGGGAATTCGCATGATTGTCTTTAACAGTAAGTGTAACAGACCCAGGAGGTGCAGGACCTTCAGAGTTGAAGAATCAATCAGGTCCAGTTTGCATAACTTGCTTCATATAGTTTTCTTCTTGGTATCTGGCATCAATGTTGAAACACAGTCAGTAGCGAAGATAATCACAGAAAGTGTCATTGAAAAGCCATTCGAGGCAACCTAAATGTTGATGAACAAGCACACACACTATCATTGCATATTTGCTCACCTTTGTTGATTGCTCTATCTTCCACTGTCACAGTCCACAGATTCACTTTGCTTTCGTCTGTGTCCATGGACCTTGGAGTTGGCGGGGGAGTAACATGTTGGCGGGGGAGTAACAATGCAGATTTCTGGCGTCGGTTCTATGAATGATCGTTTTACTAAATTCTTCATCACCTCCAATTGGGCACCTTCCATAGAAGTGCCATTAAGGAGGATGCTGGACCTGTCCCAGGATTGTTAGCCCAGATAATACATGGAGGGATGAATTCATACTCAGTGGCCAAATGTTTGTTCTTTACTTGCATCATATTCCCGAAATACGACACCACGCTGGAATCACAACCTAACGCATGAAGTGTGACCTGGATCCCTTTCTTCTCACCATGGATTATCCACACATTGCAACCAACAGAGTTGGATGCAGCAGTCGGCAGATGAAATTCCCTCAGCTTTCGGCACAACAACATGGAAATTCTGATCTAGTAGATGTCAGCGAAGATTGCAAAGAATCACAACTACACTCACTTGGCTACCGTCTCCTTCCAATCTCAACACTGCCTCAGCATTTGAAAAATGGACCGACACAACTACACTGACTGTTCCATGGAGCTCACCTTGAGCGACTTGTAAAATGTCTCCAACTGCTACCCCATACCCATTCTCCTTCGAGTATGAGATGATATGCATAGGACGTTTTACAACAAGCTCATCCAAATGAAAGAGCAACACATGGCACTTCAGCTCTTTTGTTGGTTCTTCCTCTTCTGAATCGTCTATCTTTGGCAATTTGCAAATCATTGCCCATACAAATTGAACATCTCAATGCTGTCAATGTTGCCTGTCATCTCACGATACTGACCCCTGATGACTTCTATTTCATCACCCAGCATGTTCGAGTCGAAATCTTGCATGGGTTGATGAAGGATATCAGCTGGAAGGCCAGGATCTTGCGGCGTTGTGGACAACACATGGGGCACGGAGTACATTTTGAGGAAAATGTAAGGTACTAAAGTCTTCACCACCAGTCAGGAAAGCTACAATGTAGTAATAGTTACTCACCACTTCCATCATTTCCAATATCAGCATTGCATTATTCTCGCCAACTATAATGATGGTCCCAGTTGATCCTCGGTGAACTCCTGCAAGGATTTTGACAGAGTCACCATATCTGAAAACATAGCAGATGTCCAAAACTGACATCTCGTCCTCAAAAAGTGCTAGCTGAGGGTCACATGGCAGAAATCAGACTTTTGCTTCATCGATGTTGATCGACATAATAACTGTTTGTTCCCCCACAAAGGGGCTGCTGAGAGGATGCACTAGATCGCCTTCCTTCCAGAATTGGCCAGCGAACCTCAAATGCATCCGCTCAACGAGTCTAGGGTCGATTTGCGATTCAGCGTGAAGCGCAATGCGATCGGGATGGGGTACTTCAACTGGTTCAACCGATGATTTCGCAAATGTGCGACACAACAGGCCACAACTGCTGTAGTATAACCCCTTACAGCGATATAGCCCATCTTCAAAAAAGACTTTGAGCCCAACTTTCTTGGCAGAAGAAGGATTGAAAAGCCTCCTTTCCATTCTCTTTTGCACTTTCACCTCGGGTATATCATTGTCCTCTATCATGTCATAAGGGCGACAACGAGGGACGACAAGAACATCGCACAACATTTCATCTGTGGCTACAACGTAGGCGATGTCACCCTTGTAAACACCACGCCGAATGCAAATCCAGCTAAATATAGGTATGTAAGGGAGTTCCCCATCTAGTGATGAGTGAGCCTCGTCAGGGAGGAGGTCTATGCTGCATATTGCAATTGGATGAGATGGAGGGCACACTTGGTGAATCTTGCGAGGACTAGTTGCTTGCACGTAAAGGCAGCAGGAAAGCCTTGGAACGTCCCAACATTTTAGACCACGATGCTCGAAAGCTACACAGCAAAAATTGGCTGCAGCTTCTAGAGAAATGTGTCAGGGAGACCATCAAGAACATAATCATAATTGCAAACTTACTTGTCCTGAACCTCACTGTGTACACTCTTTGTGCAGGATCATCGGATGAAAGGAGGTTGAAAGGAAGATCCGAGGTTGGAAGTTCGGATGGTGGGTCATTGTGATTACTGAAATGACCCACTTTGTATCGTTCAACAACCTGTGCGAGTCTTTAAGCATATAATAATTGCCCAGCTGGTGGCACGTTAGGCATGTGTCGATGGCAATCCTCATCTTTCTCTTCTCCTTCTCCTTCTTCTTCTTCTTCTTCCTCTTCTTCTTCTTCATCGTCCTTATCATTGTTGTCCTCATCCTCATCATCCTCATCATCGTCCTCTGCATCTATGTCGAGAAAATTTGATGCAGTCACCCTCTGCTTTTTCCTTGCAGGAGGAAGATCACGACAGGTGGACTGCCTCACATGAGAACTCAGCTTTGCTGGCAGAACATACAATTGACTCAACACAAGCAAAACATCAAATTCTGCCATTGCGTCTTTCACAAGCTGGATGGTGCGCAGTTTTGTGGGACTTGAAGAATGGAGGTTTGAGGCCAGTGCCGAATCCTCATCTTCTCCAGGGCAAGAGGCATTGAAGACAACATTGAACAAGTCTTTCCAATCTTGCTCAAATTATCAATCCCCAAAACTTTCCATATGCTCAATCAAGTGAGGGAATTCGAATCTCCCTGCCGCCCAGTCCCACACCAACCTCCAAGCAGACATGTCTTGGTGGAGAAATGATGGTTTACCTACAAAAGATTATGAAGGATTTGTGAAATAGAACTGGAGGACGTACTTGCTGATGTGCCGGCAATAGGTGCGAGTGGGGGTTTCAATGAAGCTGGAATTGAATCAGATAGAGGTTTTATGACAATAAATATCTTGTACCTGCTGAGGAGAGGACACCATGTTGAGCAAGTATCGACTGGATCTCTTGAAACCCAGCCAAATGTCTGTCTACAATGATGTTGATGAGCAGCTCCCAGTCCTCAGGATTATATCTGCTTGATTCTGCAAACAAGAGGTCCAGCTTCTGGTGAAAGCCCGCCAAGGAGACCTGCTCTCGCGTGATTTGCTCAAGCAGTTCCAGAGCTTCAGAAACAAACATGGTGGGCAAAATCTTGAATGATGAAGACAACATAGTGGGTTGGAAAAATGTAGCATAGAAGGATGGTAAGAGGAGAGAGGAAAGGTGTTTGCGTGTAATTGCCGTGTATTTATTGTGAATCCAGTGGACTGGCATATGGTTCAATGAACAGTGGACAATGGACGACAAATGATTATGCACCTCACCCATCCACCTAGGCAAGAACAATGGTAACTATTGCATCCACATAGTCAAAGCTTTGACCATGAGCTTGTCAACGCTTTATTGCTCAACAAATGGGCCAATGAGCAACGGTCCCTGCTGCCAGTGAAGGTTAGGTTGTTTTCACTCTCCTTTTGGAAGGGTTCAACGTACTACATGTGGTCATAATTTGCGAGTCTCCTTTGCTACTAGCATTACAAAGTACAGTAGAATATCAGGACTACTACATTTGGGATGATAGTGGAAAGAGAAAAAGGTGTTAACGATGTGTGTGGCAGGTACTTATTGTGAAATGAACTCAGCTGGGCAATGCCGTTTGCACATGATGATCCCAAGCATAGGTATTAAATTTTTGGTATGCTCAGGATCATCACATGCAAATGGCATCGCCCAGCTGAGTTCATTTCACAATAAGTACCTGCCACATACGTCGTTAACACCTTTTTCTCTTCCCACTATCATCCCAAATGTAGTAGTCCTGATATTCTACTGTACTTTGTAATGCTAGTAGCAAAGGAGACTTGCAAATTATGACCATGCATAGTATATTGAACCCTTTCAAAAAAAAAGTGAAAACAACCTAACTTCACTGGCAGCAGGGACCGTTGCTTGTAACGCAGCCCGTTCATTGAGAGATCAAATCGTTGTGGAGTCAATCTGTACATAGTACGTTTGTTGTGTATGCTTTTCATTTGTCTAATGAGTTTGCAGTAGATCTTGTCACCTTTCCTTATGAGTGCCACTATAATTGACCTCGTTTTCATGCCCATTCTGTAGAGTTCCCTGTTTGTATCCTCTATTTCCATCTCAAATCTCAATGGCATGCACTTGGTGTTGTTTCCTACTGGGCCTAACTCAATGGAGTATGTATAAAAATAACTGGTTGCACTGTCTCGTAAATATCCTAATCAGTTATCCAGCAGCTCTACATTGTAATGCAGTCGAAATGAACTGTGGTGGGTTTCTATAGCTGTCTTGTAAGTTAATTCTTGATTCCCTTTTTGTCTATCTTAAGCAACGACCATTGCAGACCGCACCCCCTTGGCTAACCCGGTTCAAATAATTGATGTATGGTCATTGTAGCGACAGATTCGTGATGCAGCTCTACAATTATCATCTTGATGAGGGCAAACAACAATTTCACCTACCCTTTACAGGACAATCAGCTGCTCTACAATGATCACCTTCCTAGGTCTCCATTTTGTTGCCATCACCATCTGTCTGTTTTTAACAGCCCTCGAAATCCCAGGTGATTGTAAGCATGTCAATGTTCACCTTCTGGAACACTGTTTCTCCTAACAAGTATCTAAATGCAAACCACTGGGCTCATCCTTCACTGGAGATGGAGGACATAAATACCAGTATATGTTGCATCCCGTTCGTTATAATCATGCAACTCATTTTCATACACAGAAGTCCCTCCAGTGGAGAATATGAATATATCCGATACCGGTATATTTTGCATCCCATTCATTGTGATCATTCAACTCATTTTCACCCACAGAAGTCCCTTCACACCATGGGTATCCACTGATAGACACTCCACCAGAGGATACACCAATCCCAGATACCGCAGACAGTAAGTGATGTGTGCCCCATGAATGCATCCATGTAAATGCATTCACAGACAATCACGAGTCTCATCCTGAGGATGTATCATCTCCTGGTGTTCTTGCCAGCCTCTCATTGTCAGGTAGCTCTGTCGCATGAGGGATAGACGACAGCAATGTTTGGAAGTCCCTCACCAGACCTTTTCCATCTGAGACCCCATGGGTGAGACTTCTTTCACATCTAGATTATCCTCATTAACAGCTGCACTCTAGCAATCTTATAAAGTCCACCTTAGAGAACTTGATTATTCGGAGATGATGCGTATTCAGTACTATGATACAAAATTGCAACTGCATCGGACTGTCAACGAGCTCCAGGTAAATACCTCATCCATTGCAATTCTTGCATAGTAAAACAAGGCCTGAAATCTTCCAGGACACTAAAGCAGAGAAATGAGCTGTGATTCAAGTGGCTTCTCGACAACTTCAAGCTTTGCAAGAGGAGCAATCAATGGTTCTACAACATCTCCGTGATGACTTGGCAGCCAGGGACTTGAAGATGGCTGAACACAATGCAAGGATGGAACATGAATTTGCAGAGAGAGATAGAACCTTTGCGTTGCAGGTGCAAAGTCTTCAAGACACTATAGAAGAGAAATTGAGTGCCATCATACGGCAGTCTACTGACCAAGCAGCATCGCTGATCACTGAGAGAGATGCTGTGATTGCTGAGCAGACAGGTGTGATGAAGGACTTACAGCATGAATACGAGAAGCTGATGAATCGGATGGAGAGACTAACAGTGAGTATTATATTTGTTGTTCACTAAGTTATTGTTAAGATGTTATCAGGTGGACAAAGAGGCAGAGCTGTTGACTTTGATGCGGTGGCAGCAGATAATGATGGGCAACTTTGAGGTCAGTCGTTTGTTCCATGTAAATTCCCATTCTTAATATAATCACACCAACTACATTCACCACTGTGACCTCACACAAAACCCATCAACTGCCCTTCACCATGTACAGTACCCGTTCACTGTAGGAACCCGAGGTTCCTTGTATCTGCATCCCCTCCTTTTCCCCTTTTACAGTTAACAGAAAGTCATTGGTATTCGTCCTCCAAGGTATCCATCACATCCGTGTCCATTCTGAGTCATGTCCGAGGTCCATCTTCACATCCATATCTGTTTTCATCATGTATCCATGTCCATGTACTAATCGGATTGGTGTTATATGCAATGGATGTCTTCTCCGTTCTTTTCATTTACCCTCTCCCTCCTTGGTATTGATGACCATAGCCTCATAGTGAAACAACCCTAAAGGACTCACACTTAAGTGAAGCCTTTGTTGCTAGGTTGCTTGCACAGAGAAAAAGACAGGTGAAGAGAAGTAGAGTTGCCTGTAGGGGAAACTCCAAGAGAACAAGACTAGTGTTCTCTGGCGCTGAATTGGGGTTTATATAGTAAGTACATGTGTGCACAGACCGTGCTGTGCTACTGCTATATAAAGTAAAT
>JBBPJQ010000556.1:0-21058 GCA_038088795.1 Boletus rex-veris
GTATTGTAATTTAACAACAGGGTATGCTCGTCACCGCGAAGGTTGGAGCGTAAGCACCCTACTGACCTTGTTGCGTAACGTGACCAGCATGATAAGAATCAAGACTCGACAAAGCTAATATTCAAGAAACACCGTGTACGATACATGTAACATACAATTGTCACATCCGTAGGTATGTCCAACAAGTGGCACTGTTCCGAAGACAATAAACAAGGGTTCAAAAGAAAAAGGATATGAAAGACATTGTAGATTCATGAAACATGGCGGCGTTGGAGACCATGGACAAACATCTGGATACAGATATCCGATCGCACTATACCCTAGTCCTCTCAAGGAGTTCATACGCCTTCGTAAAATCAACGCCAGCGCTTTTGCGAGAATGGATCGACGAACCTCGGATGCCGTGATAGAGCTATTCTTGTCCGGACCGGGCTACACAATCAGGCGTTATTCAAAGAACGAACCGAGCCCGGATGCAAGAAACATACCTCAACAACTACTTCAACGTCTGTTTCTACCTGCGCCACGAATTGCGTGGCATGCGATGGTCGGGAACCTAGTTGTCTTGATGGTACGTTCGACGCCATGTCGTCCCAGACGATGGCCGTCATGTTCGGACCCGACTGACTTCTGAGGACGAGCCGGAAATTCAGGGACGCCAGCAAACAGTTTGCATAACTTCAGGTATCTTAGCGCTGAGAAGGATGATCAAAAGTGGTGATAACCCACAGTTTCGATATGGCAAGTAACCTGGCCAGTCATCAGCGGGCATACTGCTATCAGCGCCGGGAGGACTTACACAGCGATATGGACATAAGATGACGGAAAAACGACTCCAAGGATGAGCTCCAGCAGTGCGGCTACTGATGTCACAAGACCGGTCTCGATTGTCAACCTCGTCAACTTGACCAGTGTTGACTTGTTGCTGCTAAAATGAGAATTGGAAGGGCGGAGCTGTGTGGCGTGTGCATGAGTGATGAAGCTAGGAAAAAGAGCACAGGCAGACGCACGCTTAGTACCATGCAGATTGTAATCGCCAAATCACACACAAGGCTACTTCCGAGCCAAATCTGCCAGATGTATGGGTTCTATAAGGCACGACACAATAAGCTGTGCACTCACCACCAGCCACGGAGAGGGTTTGTATGACATCAAGGGTTCGATTGCACCTCCTGAAGGGAGAAGCCCATCCTGTGGAAGAGTCTAGTTAGATAATAGTGATTACCGATTAACGTTGACTTGCACGAAGAGCGAAGATTATGATACTGGTAAGTTGAAGTAGGGAGACCTAAACAAAGATACGTTGAGTGCTCTCGAGTTATTCGCAACTCGGCAGATAGTGTATCACCATCATAATGGGAAACGGGATCAACCAGGATTTGCGAAGGGTCCATATTCGCCAACAGTAGAAACCGTGAGTCAATGTGGTTACTTCCCTAAATCAGCCACCGACGAACGATCCGAGTCAAATTGTCACTTACCTAGTCCAGCCATGAGTGATAAAATCAGGAACGCGATGGGAGTTATAGCCGCTAAGATAAATAATCCCCCTGACGCAAAAATAACACCTGCACTGATGAATACTTCCAGTAGAAGGGTAACTATCACTGAGGGATGCTCAACTGCAGCCACACGAGAAATAGTGATAGCAATCACCTAATGCCTTGATAGCTCTCCGGTCATCTGCGAATCTAGTAAAATAGATATCTGAAATAAAAGAGCGAGTCACATAGTTGGCGAAAACGTGAGAGGATACCCACACGCCTGGACAACTAAAGCTCCCATGAGGGTGAAGCAGAGAGTATATCCGATAGCCTATATGTATCGTGGAGTGTCAGAATGGACGCAAACAATAATAAGGGGTAGGCACGTACAAAGGGCACAATGCTGGTGTAGCAGTATGGAGTATGTAGTATAGGAACAGTACGAAGAACGATTAGGTCACTCACACAGAGATCCAAAACGCATCCAGACTGATAGTACTATGGCATGAGTTGGACAGCGATACACGCTAGAACCCAGGATACGCATACCTCATTGTCAATATTAAGCTCTCGACTCGGAGTCACTTGTGATCTTCGCAGGTGGTCAGCCTTTTGTCTACGGTGGGGCATCCGTGGACAATGACAGAAGCCATTTAAGTGGGCGAAGGTGGCCTGTAAAGTGGTTACCGACTCGTACATCAAATGGGCCTCGCGGTCGCGATCAACCTTAAGGGTATGGCACGTTCCCTACTGAGGAAACATGGGTAATCACGGTGGCTGAAAGAAAAACTCGGTAGGTGGTGTTCCGCTGGAGCATGCAGAGGCAATGCTCATTACGGCACAATCAACGAAGCGGCGGAGCCAGGCTTTACGTGGGCCTCGCTCACTTGCTGTGGCCGCTTGTGATACCAAGAATGTCAATTTACTTCCGACTGAGTCGGCGTATACGGGTGACTATCGGGGTGGAGGGGAATAATTGTCCAGTTTTGCAATCAACGTTTGACTCATGCGGACGCGGAGATCGATACCCACTTGATGGGAACAGAGTATTACCTGAGGACAAGCCTTAGTAACTTGGTTAACAAAAGGGTGACTCCTTCCCGAGTTGCTCGAATAGGATTTAATATACCGCGATTAGATTTATATCTTGGATTGCCTGCCATGGCACGATTGTCTAGGTTGATGTTCCTGCACGCACAACGCGGAGGAGGCCAGACAGGTGGAAGCACCACCGTAGTCACAGCTTAGTCCTGTTCACCGCCGCTAACGAGTTCTCAAAATGACAACGCGAGCAGGCTGTTGCCTCGTTGCGTCAGACGCGACTTGTATCTTGGATTCAGATGACATGAACAACACCCAGGCTTTGTGGCGTCACGGCTGAGCAGTACTCTCAGAGCCTTGAACCCGTTTCACAGTTTAACGGCTGGATGACACCACTGGCACCAGCTACCTATGATAATCAACCATCATATACTTATAATCAAGACACTCGAGACCATACACATCCAGATACAGATTTCAGTTTGTATTGTACCACCCTAGATTACGCCTGCATTGGCCTATCCAACAAGTGCGTGTGACTTCATGAAATTATCAACTTCAGCGCTTCTATGAGAATAAACTTGAATTGACGCACTTCCGAGTTAGATGTCTGATCAGTGATAGAACCATTCTTTCCCGGACCAAGCTACACGAACATGTTCGCTCAAAGAACGACCGGGGCTAGAATGCAAGAACATACCTCGCTCATGTCAACAACTACGTCAACGTCTGTTTCTACCCGGGCCACGATATGCATGACAGGTGATGGTTGGGAACCTGGATGTCTGGGTACATTCAATGCTATGTTGTCCCAGACGATGGCCATCAGGTTCGGATCAGACTGGCTTCTGAGGACAAGCCGGAAATTCAAGGATGCCAGCAAACAGTTTGCATAACTTCAGATATCTAAGCACTGACAAGAATGGTCAAAAAATGACTTCAACTCACAGTTTCGATATGGCAAAAAACCTGTCCAGGCATCAGAACGCATGCTGTCATCAGCTCCAAGAAGACTCACACAGCGATGTGATAAAAGTACTTTTTAAAAACGACGCCAAGAATGAGCTCCACGAGTGCGGCTACTGATGTCACAAGACCGGTCTCGATTGTCAACCTCGTCAACTTGACGAGCGCTGACTGGTTAGTGCTAAAGTGTGAAGTGGAAGGGCGGAGCTGCGTGGCATGTGCATCAGCGATATACCTAAAAAGAGAGTCCAGATAGACACACGCTTAATGTCATGCAGGTTGTGATCGCTAGATCGCACACAACACTACCACCTAGCCAGGTCTGCCAGATGTGGAGGTTCTGGGTGCCACGAAACAACAAACTGCATACTCACCACCAGCCATGGGGCGAGCTTGTATGATATTGAGGGTGCCGTGCCATCATTGGCAAAATTGGTAATGGTCTCGCTTGCAGGGAAAAGCCCACACTGTGGGGGAGTCTAGTTAGATGGTAGTAATTACAAATTAACGTTGACTTGCACGAAGAGCGAAGATTATGATACTGGCAAGTTGAAGTAGGGAGACCTAAACAAATATATGTTGAGTGCTCTCGAACTATTCACAACTCAGTAGATATAGTATATCACCATCATAATAAGAAACGGAATCAATAAGGATTTGCGAAGGGTTGATATTCGCCAACAATAAAAGCCATGAGTCAATGTGGTCACTGCTCCGAATCAGCCACCATATAGTCTCAGTCAATCTGTCATTCACCTAGTCCAGCCATGGATGCTAAAGCTATGCCTAGCGGCGGGAACCCGATGAGATAATGGCCTAAATAGAAGATTGGAAAATGGGAGGTTGATGCTGCCCAAAGCCCATAAAATACAAGCGCAGTGATCAATGTTTCCAGTAGGAGGACAACGATTACTGAGGAATGCTCAGCTGCAACCTCATGAGAATCAGTAATAGCCTGCAGATACCTAATGCCTTGATAGCTCTCCGGTCATCTGTGAATCTAGTAAAATAGATGTCTGAAATAACATTAGGAGTTGATAATTCCCACAATGTGAGAGGATACAGACAAGCCTGGACGACCAAAGCTCCCATAAGGGCGAAGCTGAGAGTATATCCAATGACCTAAATATCGCAGTGTCACAATGAGCATGAACTACGATATGACTGGTAGGTACGTACAAAAGGTCCATTGCTGGTGAAGCAAGGAAACGTGGAGTGTGGGTGTGAATGTGAATGTGAAGAGCACGATTAGCTCACTCACATGTATGCGCTACGAAATGGGGTGAGCTTGCCAGCAATACACGCTAGAGTCCAAGATCCACATACCTCATTTTCAGCGGGGAGTCAAGCTCTCAAGTCACTGTATTCTGGTTCCGAATCTTCTCGGATGTTCAGCCTTTTGTTTGTGGGAAGTCTATGGACCATGACGGAGGCCATTTAAGTCGGAGGGGGCTGTGTCATCGAAAAAAAATAGACTGCTGATCCATATAAAAGGGTCACTGGATCATACATCGGATGAGCTCACGGTCGCATTTATCCCTTGCTTCCCAGCGGTTAACGCTTTCGGTGAATAATGATAGCCCGTTAACGGCATCGAACGCTTTGAATATTACCTCCTAGATTACACTGAAAGTTGATATCCTTGGATTCAAATCAGCTGAAGTCACAGTAAGTCGGGTAATCACCATGCAAGCTTCTCTTTCAGCCATTGCGAATACCAGGTTTGCGTCCTCGGCGTTCTAGATGGCCTGGGACCAGCAACAATTTAGGAACGTGCCTTTCCATGAGGCCAAACTCGTATGCTTTCTGATCCGCGCGGCGGATAGTTGCTGAACATCTCGTCAGAACAAAGTGCACAGCAATATAAATATCGAGTTTAATTCCGAGGGTGTAGAGTAACTGTCAACCACATTCCCTTGTCCGGTTTTGCGGTGCATGAGCCTGGTCCGGACACTCAGGAAATCCGCGCCGCATTTGATGAAAACACATGATGGGTCCTACGATGTGAAAACGTCGGCGGGACATCCCACTCCTCAACGGCTATCACATCACGGTGGCTCCATTTACTCACGACGCGACTTGAAATCGACCGTCGACTAGCGAAAAGCCAAAGAAAACAATACACAAAGAAAAAAATACTAAACACTTGGGAACCCATACTACGAAGCGCCGAATCCCTACCACCTGACTGGACGACAGACCTTGAGGTTTTAGTGGGTATAAATTTACCCAGGCCCCCCTGACGAGACCGGGGACACCAGGTAGCGTAGAGAGCCCCACACCCCCTGCACATGCAGGGCGTGCGTAAGAGTATTTTCCCTCGGACCGGAGATCCCTGTGATCCCCGCCTTAGTGTATTATGTAGGACTAGACTTGTCAGTCGCTACATAATAATAACACTGTCCAAAAAAAAAAAAAAAAAAAAGAAAACACATGATCATGATAATGTACGCAAGATTGCACTTTTGTAGCATGTGGCTGTTCATACCCAAGCTAGTAGAAGAAGGTCGGAACCTGCGGCCGATGCACGACTGGACGGCGAGACTCGCTGGTAGATTCGGCGACGACGGGCAAGGGTGGTCAGGTGTTTCATTCGAGGCAAACAGCTCCCACGCTTGCAAATTGGACGACTCTTCCCAAAGGTGCCACGCACGGGAGTTCCACTGAGACCAAGTTCTGAGCATACCGAATAAATTGACCACAGTCCCTTCCTCTTTTCCTTTCTACGCGTGCTGTCTCCCGCAGTCTTGTTCTCGGTCGCAGACGAAACCTTTACACCGCCTTTCGCCTTTGCATTCCCCAAGATGCTCTGTTTCCACGAGTCGGCCTCATGGTCCCTTCGGTTGTCAGATTCGAGACACCGTTCGTGGCCTTGACGCTGCGCACACTGGGACGGTGACGGTGTGAGGTACTCCGCGCCACAGCGCTCGGGGGTCGACCCATCAGCTTCCTCGACGCAGACACTTGTCTTCGAACATAAACCTTTCTCGGGATCTTCGACTCCAAGACCTCGCCGGTCCCCTCTCGCGGTATCGTAGGCAACCTTTTCTCCACCTTGAGCGGGCTCTGTCAAAGCGTGCACTTGTCGTCGAATGGTGAGCCTGAGAGCAATGCTTCGTCGTCGTCGTCCACCCACTCCTCTGAATGCCCAGGATCCTCGCGCGTAGAGATGTCATTCCCCGTCTGCGTTTCTGGAGAATAGTCCAAGCAAGTTTGGATCGCGTCGAGATTGGCCTGCCCTGGTCCACGCAGATCAAAGAGTCCTCGAAGACGTGGGGACACAAGGCATAAACGAGAGTTGTTGGCTGTGTTGGTAGGGCAAACAGGACTACGCGGCGACCCCTCTGCGCTATTCGGCCCCAAGATGAGGTATTTGAGTTCCTTGAGCGCTTGACGCTTGCGCTGGACACGTTCCTCGACGGTAGAACAGAGGATCTCCAGTTCCTTCGGCTGTTCGAGCGAAAGGTCTGCGGTGGCGGGGACGTCGGGTTGTTGAGCTTTCATGTCCGATGTCATCGTTTGGGCGAAAGGTGTTCTGGTCTTGATGGGCGATGCGAAGGGGTTAACGTTAACGTGCCCAGGACGCTGGTTGGGGACGAGGTAAACTTGCGACAGCGAGTTGGTCAAGGCAGGTCGGTCGCCCTTTTATAACTGTTAGGAAGTTATGCTTCAGACTGGTCGTATTGGAAACGCGGCGGTTCATGCTGATCGATGCTTGTCTATCCTCAACTACGGTCAGAGTATCTTCGAGTTCTGTAGTTAGTACGTCGCAAATTTGATTTATCTTTCGCAAATTTGTTGACTCACTTTCGCAAATGCTCATCGTCTAGGTCAAGTACAACCGGAAGTAAGTAGGGTGAGTCGATCATTTTCAAGTTACTTGCTACGGGAGATCTTTCCTTTACGTTCCTTTCGCGAATCCACGCGCTTTGCATATTGGTGTGCGGTCCATCTTCTGACACGCGATAACCTTTTGGATGTCAATCATGTTCGTCATCTGTACAAGCTGACAATCTATCTCGGCCACAGCAAGCAGGAGACTCATGGTGAGGGCGAGTTTTAGCTATTCTAGCGTCGCACCAGCGTCCTTGTTGATCATCAGCCTCAAACGGACTAAGGGTCACCAGCGAATATCAACAACGCCCTTGTAAGGGCTCCCCCCCCTTACGCCGTTTCTGAACGTATCTTCTCTTTAAGTCTGCAAAGTAACCCCAAACATGATTCGTAATCTGCTCCAGCTCCCGAAATGTAACTGAGAAATAAGGTAAGTCTACATCATATATTTGATGACCCTGTGTGATACGTAGTTGAAACCGGACCTAGTAACTAAACAAGTCGACAAAAATGTAAATCGAACTTGCAACAAAGGGAACCTCTTTACGACCCAGTGCGTTCTTTTATGCCCTATTGTAGCCTAGTCCTCGATTGTTGTGATCAGGAGACCAACATGGACACGGACGAACGTAAAGTTGTCTCAGGGCGATCAACCGAGCGCTGCTCCATGTCCAATAACGGGGGGATACTTGTCACCTGGATGTACGACTCGACCAGGGATAGAAACTCGAATACTTGGCGATGCGATCAATTACGTCAAAGAACGTCACTCAGCTGGGATGCTCCAGCCGGACACAGAGGTCAGTTGCCACATACTTAGCCCCCTTATAAAATGGTCGCGCCGGATCTTGAACAACCATCCACCACTACGTCAGATTTTCCCTCTTCCCAAGAACGCTGTGTGGGGGATGTCAGACTCAGACTCGGACACAGACTCGGACGACTATCCGCTGACAGATGAAGAAATGAAGGTTGAAATAGAGGCCCCACCCGGAGTCACAGGACTAGCCCTCGCAGAACACTACTTTGGGCCGTTATTGTCGCCTGTCGCTGCCACTCCGGCACAATGGGAAGCATACACCAAGCACCGTCGGGCTACAAACGCCAGGCATGGCAACGTGCTTGATGATCGAAAATCTCGATCGATCCGCAATACCGTCGCTGGTATGGAAGGTGAATTGGGTCTGGAGGAGGGTGCTCTTCAGAAATGCGTATCAGTCCTGTGGCGAATTATTGAGTGGGACGACGACGAGGTGAGTGGGATTTGTTCTCCCAGACCCAGTGACAACCTAGTGGGACGCATCACCGTTCTCTTGGTAGCCCCGCGATGCGGAGGTGAACACTCGGATCTACTCCCCGACTGCTCCCAAGTGCATCGACGTGCATATCAAGTACCACTGTCGTCCTGGGGCGTACGACGTCGAATGGAGTTACTCCCTCGGATACAAGATCCACCATCACATTTCTGATGCACCCACCATGTGTGGTCTTCCTTCTACAAGAGGTGGTGATCCATCCACCTGGCACTCCCGGGAGAACTGGAAGTCGGTTTGCTGGGGGTACTATGATGAAGACGACGCCGCCGATTGGATGAACTGCGACTACGAACACGGTCCAGACTTGCGTCGAATTGAAGTGGGGGAAGTGGGGCTCCGCCAAGGCGGGGTTCTTGATATCCACGAAACGCTGTTCGGACGGATTAACCCGCCCCCGAGCGATGACGCCGACGCGGTTCTCGCATACAGGCGAAAGCTCGTTGCGACCGTGCTTCTCCTGTTTTCTGCGGTGGGGATAGTTTACGAGGTGGCTTGTACGGATGAGGAAAGCGATATACGCCCCTACCCATTCTTGCTGGAAGGCTTGTCGGACAGCTGGGTCGCTCGGGGAGTACGGGCAGCCTGCGGGTTCCAGTTGAGTGGCGATGCAGAGGCTGCGAGACGTGGTCAAGAGGAACGTATAAGAGAGGCGGCGCATCAGGACTATGACTATGACGATTGATATTTTTAGGCTGACGGATGATACTTTGTTGGAACTTGGTAGCGATAGGCTATGTAATTACACAAAAGCAAACTGGTTGTTCCAGCGGTGTTTGGTCCAACTTGAACTCGACCGAGTCCGGCCCAAGGAGTGATATGAATGCGATACCAAAAATGGGTTGGTTCGCGACCTAGGTTGGTCAACGTCCGAACACCTAAGAATGAAGGACCATCTCGTATGGGCCAACGACAACACTGGCTTCGTGCTCAAGTCCAGCGACTGCGTAGTATCTCAAGGCAAAGGACGGCCCTGTTACGACTTGGACGGGTCCTATTTGATATGTCCAAGTCGCCGGACAGCGTATGTCGGGCACCTCTAGACAAGAAGGATAAACAGCCTTGCTGGTTCAAGAGGAAAGATACTCACACAGGTCAGAACTACCAGTGTCAAAGTTCACTTATCGAGTACGGAGAGTTCAGCGAGATAATCCAGGCACAAAAGAAGATCTCTCACCTGTAAAGTACTGTGGTGGCGTTCCGACCGTGAGCACCGTACCACAGTTCCTCAGGGACCCTGACCGGTAAGAGGATCAGTTTCACTGGCTGCGTGCCTTGATAGGCCGGTGGAAGAGGATCTCCGCGGAGTATCAAGTTGATGGCACAAGCCCGTATTCCGCTCGTATGCTCTAAAGGTATTCCTGTACTTGCTAGACGTTACCAAGTAACAAGTAAACTGAGCAAAAGGGAATGGCGATCGAGAAGACAGAAACACACTCGTAAGCGTAGCTCATGGAATTCGCAACTCTGTAGGAACCCAAACTCTGTTCGCCCTTAGCCAACTGGAAAGACATAGATCTTGGAAGCTCCGTTTGATCTGGCAGGTATCGCACCCGCAAGGATCACAAGCAACAGGAGGACCGAGAAGCGTTGAGCGGACTTCATTCCGAGGACGAGATGGATAAGATACCTGGGGAACGGGTGTGAGGCTGACGTACACCATCATGAGGCTTGGCGGCTGGTAAAGGTGGAATAAATTGTCCTCTGAGTGTCTACGGTCCAGGTTTGGTGGACGGGGGGCCAGCCTGAGGGTTCTAGTTGAGTGGGGATCCAGAGAGGACGAGGCGCGGGCAAAAGAGATGCAGCGCGAAAGGACGAGGACAACGAAGGGCTGGCGATTATATAGATGGTGATCATCATGGTTCTGGTTTGGACGAGTTCTGCATTCAGTCGGAGTTGCATGGCATCGAAACTCATCGCCATTCGACCAGTATTAGAACCCTCGAAACTCCCAGCTGGCACCCACTTTGATTTACGATGATGCAGAGCGAGAGTGTTCCCCCGACGTGACAGCTCAAGCGCTCACCCAGTTGACTTGCACGCTCACAGTCGATTTTTCATGCCCAAAAACTCGGGCCAATCGCCCAGGAAGAGTGGATACACCAACTGTCTCCGTCTTTATCTAATTAGGCTCGCAGCCCTCGTCGTCATCGTCATGCTCCTCACGGCTGCCTCTCTTATACGTTACCCTTGCCCACGCCCCGCCGCTTCTACATCCCCACTCAGCTGGGACCCGCAGGCTGCCCGTATCCCCCGAGCGACCCATTTGTCCGACGAGCCACCTTGTAGCTTATTCCCACCACCGCAAACAGGAGACGCTGGTGGCAACGCTGCCTGTATTCCAAGACCGCATCGGCATCGTCGATTGGTCCGAAAAGCACTTCGTGAACATCGAGGACCCCTTCTTCGGTGAGCTCCACCTCTCCCTTTCTATCCTACGCCATTTGGGGCCAGTCGTTGTTACTTTCATAGTATCCACAGCATACAGAAGGGGCAAGGGAGAGGGCAAGCCCGACACCCGTAGGTGCAGTGATGGTAGGATGGAGGCTAGCTACGGGACAAGCGCTACCTATGGGGATGCCAGTCAACTGTGTCAGAACCCCTGGCACCGCTCGGAGAGGCTCCACCCCAGTCGAGGTCGGGGTCGAGGCCCTCCCGGCACACCGAATACATCCCGGTGGTACCTGATATGCACGTCGACGTATCCCGGTGTTGCGGGGGAGTAGATCCGAACGCTAATCTATGGGCTGCGAGGCTACGAAGAAGGCGTATGGGCACTGCGAGTTGCTGGAGTGGAGGAGAGGTCTCACTCACCTCATCATCGTCCCACACGACATCTCGCGATAAGACGGAGATGCATTTTTGGAGCGTCCCGTCGTCTAGATCCAACTCGTCTTCCATCGCAGCGAGCCGATACACCGCTTGCTACGATCGAAGATGTTTTGCACTTGGCATTGGCACCCCGACGGTTCTTGGTATACGCCACTTTGCAGGACTCGCAGTGATAGGCGACAACATGGGCCCGAAGAAGTATTCGGCAAGAGTTAACCCAGTGGCGCTGGGCGGGGGCTCCTTACCCCCGAGTCCATATCCTCGTCTGAGCTGAGATACTCCTCGTCCGAGTCTTAAAACATGGCGCGTTGGATGGGTAAAATCTGCCTAGTTGTGGTGGTATTTGCTAGAGTGGTGGGAGCTTGCAGCCCGAGGTCTGGCTTCACCCTTTTATAAGAGAGTTACCTGGAGACTGAATTTTTGTACCTGTCCAAGTACTAGGTTACCTTGATGTGAGTGCTCGTATCGACGACTCGCGCGGTTGTCAATCCGTTGCCAATGCATATACTTGAATCAGTTTTCGTGTGCCCATTTCTAGTCAAGCCATAAGATGCTATCCGAGTCGACTTTATTCGATAAACCCTTTGTAGGTAAAATATACTTGGAGGCATAATTGGAGAGTACAAAAAACGGGAAGGAACTCCGGGCCTGACCTTAAAATTTGCTCGGGGTGAAAAGGAACGCCATATGACTTGTAGGATTGGGCCCAACTACCTCCTCCCTCATCATGTTCTCATGGCCTCTGTTGGCTCATTCAGGTCCCTTTATGACTGTCGGCAGGGTTGAAAACACGGGATGCTTGCGCCCGTTGGGTATTTGGCGCCTTTCCCATGCTGCCCGGTATGCTGTACCATCATGCGCGAATCTACGACGGTTCTCAGTAGCACCAGCATTCCGCACCGAGAACGGAGACGACAAGCGAATCTCTTATGCATGTTCAGGAACATGTTATATTTCGGAGGGTTGGGTTCGTCCAGTTCAAGTCGGTCGAGGACCCTGTTAACTTTGTCGAGTCACATGCGACGGACCCATCTTTGTGCTCGACAGGTAAATTTTTGTGGAGCACGCCTAAAAGGCGGGGAATGTGTGGAGGCGTGTCAAGCTTTCTGACACGCCCGTGGTACTCAAGTTCCAAGGGAAGTCGGGAGCCGCGGATCATATTTTGGCCATGCGGTTTGGTGAGTCGGGTTTCTGATAGGAATGTCGTAAGAACCGCGCGTAGATGGTGAAGCATCAGTACATGACTATCATCAATGCAAAAATAGTAGTGATTAGTCCGAGGAGACTTGCCAATGCCATCCAACATCATCAATTGTCCAAGTCTTGGCTTTGACGGATGGGCCAGCGAGCACTACAACGATCTGATCTCACCTGAACTTGCCATCAGGCTATGTAGCTTCTCGTTCCATGCTAGCACTATGGACTGTTTGTACCGGAACATGCGTTCGATGTACGACTGGACACGGAGACCGGGGAGTCTAGGGAGCGCGAAGCACGACCGTACAGGGAAGTCAGTGTGCGGAGGAGAGGCCAGGGACATCAAGTTTGTTTGTCGCGCCCGCCGATCGACCCTCTCCAAGGATTAGGTCCGCGTTCAACATGTACTCAGGGCAGTACGCACGATGTCAGATAAGGGAGACAACATAAGACACGGTTTCGAGCCCGCGAAAGTTCCCGTCGGGGGGCTACCGCTGCCTCGACTGCCGTCCTTCTAGGGTTATTGTGATGTGCGACTTTCAGGGATGGTGGTGTGCAATGGTGCGGGCATTTGGTGGGTGAGCGGTTTGCACTTTGAAGGCGGCTTTTTATCTGAGCAACTTAAGCCACCAGTAACGTTGTCGTTCCCCAGGCCATGCAGTTCCTGTCCTCCGCCATGCACCAGGGCATTCGATAAACACTGGGCGACAACAAGTAAAGGTGGTAAGTCATACTACAAGTTAAATTTAACTGGCTTCACACGAGACAAACAGCGATATTACACCACTCAAATGGCACGAGGGGTCCCACTGAGACCAAGTTCTGAGCATACCGAATAAATTGACCACAGTCCCTTCCTCTTTTCCTTTCTACGCGTGCTGTCTCTCGCAGTCTTGTTCTCGGTCGCAGACGAAACCTTTACACCACCTTTCGTCTTTGCATTCTCAAAGATGCTCTGTTTCCACGAGCCGAGCCTCATTGTCCCTTTGGTTGTCAGATTTGAGGTACCGTTCGTGGCCTTGGCGTTGCGCACACTGAGGCGGCGACGGTGCGAGGTACTCCGTGCCACAGCGCTCGGTGATCGACCCGTCAGCTTCCTCGACGCCGAAATTTGTCTTCGAACATAAACCTTTCTCGGGATCTTCGACTCCAAGGCCTCGCTGGTCCCCTCTCGTGGTATCACAGGCAACCTTTTCTCCACCTTGAGCGGGCTCTGTCGAAGCGCGTACTTGTCGTCGAATGGTGAGCCTGAGAGCAGTGCTTCTTCATCGTCGTCCACCCACTCCTCTGAATGCCCAGGATCCTCGCGCGTGGAGATGTCATTCCCCGTCTGCGTTTCCGGAGAATAGTCCAAGCAAGTTTGGATCGCGTCGAGATTGGCCTGCCCTGGTCCACGCAGATCAAAGAGTCCTCGAAGACGTGGGGACACGAGGCATAAACGAGAGCCGATGGGTGTGTTGGTGGGGCAAACAGGACTACGCGGTGACCCCTCTGCGCTATTCGACCCCAGGATGAGGTATTCGAGTTCCTTGAGCGCTTGACGCTTGCGCTGGACACGTTCCTCGACGGTGGAACAGAGGATCTCCAGTTCCTTCAGCTGATCGAGCAAAAGGTCCGCGGTGGCGAGGACGTCGGGTTGTTGAGCTTTCGTGTCCGATGTCGTCGTTGGGGCGAAAGGTGCTCTGGCCTTGATGGGCGATGCGAAGGGATCAGCGTTAACTTCGGCGCGAGGTTCGGCAGGCATGACGTGCCCAGGACGCTGGTTGGGGACGAAGTAAACTTGCAACAGCGAGATGGTCAAAGCTGGTCAGCCGCTCACTTCTTATACCTTAGAAAGCTATGTCTCAGACTGGTCGTGTTGAAGACGCGACGGTTCACGCTGGTCAATACCTGTCTAGCCTCGATCACGATCAGAGTATCTTCGAACTCAGTACTTACGTCGCAAATTTGATTTATCTTACGGCAAATTCGTCGACTCACTCTAGCAAACACTCATCGTCTTGGTCAAGTACAACCTCGTACAGAAGCAAGTCAGGTGAGTTGGTGATTTCATACGGGAGCTCTTTCCTTGGCCTTCCTTTCGTATCCAACAGGAATCCACACGCTTTGCACATCGGTGTGCGGTCCACACGATAACTCTTTAAATGGTTATGTTACTCATCTGTACAAGGCTCGCTGTGGTCGAGTTACCGATCCGATTTTCGTGTTTCATCCCCGTAAATCGATCTTGTTAAATCCCTAGCTACATTACACTCAATGAGTGATCCTCACTGTTGTAAATGCGGGATCCCGACCCGCCGGTGAAAAACTGCTTGACGTACACAGAACGTTGAACGAAAGTGGATTTCTCACCCGGTTGATGTTCACTCGGACTGGCGTTAGCCCTGTTACATTTCTTCGCCTCTACGTAAGTTACATACTTTGTATTGTGGTCGTCATCCACTACAAACTTTACTCATCAGAGAAGCAGCCCTCGTCCTCGTCCTCGTCTTCATCATCATAATCCTCACCCGCAGCTTCTTCTTCACGTTCCTCTGCCCCAAGCCGGGCGGCTTCTGCATCACCACTCAACTGAAAGCCACAAGCTGCCCGTATCCCCCGGGCAACCCACGTGTCCGACAAACCTTCCAGCATGAACTCCTCAGGACACCGTCCGTTTCCTCGTCCGTGCAGGCCACCCGGTAGTCTATCCCCACTGCAGCGAACAGGAGACATACACCCGCCACGAGCTTCCGCCTGTACGCGAGAACCGCCTCGGCGCTGTCGCTTGGAGGCGTACCGATCGGTCCGAATAATGCTTCGTAGATATCAAGCGCACCTCCTGGGCGGAGTCCTACTTTCCCCTCTTCAATTCGACGCCAGTCAGGACCGTTTTCGTAGTCGTAGTTCACCCAGATGTCGTCGTCGTCAGCATAGTATCCCCAGCAAACCGACTGCCAACCCCCCCGGGTGTGCCAGCTGGACGGAGCGTCCTTTGTAGAAGGATTACGGTATCGAGTGGGTGGATTTTGTATCCGAGAGTAATCCCACTCGACATCGTATGCCCCAGGACGACAATGGTACTTGATGTACACATCGATGTACTTGGGTGCCGCAAGGGAATAGATCCGAGTGCCAATCTCCGCATCGCGGACCTACCAAGGGGAACGGCGATAAGCACCATGTAGACACTAACCCCAAGGACGAATCCCGACTTACCTCATCGTCGTCCCACTCGACATCTCGCCACATGACTGAAACGCACTTTCGGAGCGTACCGTCGTCCAGATCTAATTCGCCTTCTATGCCAGCGACAGCATCGCTGATCAACCGTTTTCGACGATTGAACACGTTTTTATGCTGGGCGTTGGTGCGTCGACGGTGCTCGGTGTATGCTGTCCACTGTTCTGGAGTCGCTGCGATGGGCGATAACAATGGCCCAAAGTAGCGTTCCGCAAGGGCTAGCCCTGTGGTTGTGACGCCGGGTGGGGACTCTTCCATGGCGTTTTGGGATGAAGTGCCAGTGAAATCTGCAGGAGTGGTGGTAGTTGTAGTGGAAGCAGGTGCAAGGTCTGAAACGGCCCTTTTGTGAGGGTGTTGCCTGGTGGCTGGATTGTGGGCCTCCCCCACGTATCAACAAAGTACTCCGCCGAGATACAGTCGAGGACCTAGCGCTCGAGTTCCCATCTTTGGCCGAGGCATTATGAAAGGTGGCAAGGATATTTCTGCTATGGGAGGCACGTGCGGAGAAACGCACTCCAAATAGCAGAGTCGCGCGCGAATCTACACGAGTTTACAGTAGCTCGACCTAGTTCAAGTTCGACGATTGAACCCTTTGTCAGGGAAATGAGGTAAGAAATCCACTTGGAGGCGTACCTAGAGGCCAAGATTTTCCGAGAGGAAAGGCTGCTATTTTGACGTGAACGGCGCAGACCTATTCAATGATAAGAGGCAAGCAAAAATGTAGTGACTTCGGAGATGGCGAAGTCGCCCAGTGACTCGATTTGATCTCAGATTCTCATGTCCGCAACAACATTCAAGTTTTGGCAACAATTCCTACATAGACATGGGCCTCGTTTTCGTCGTCAATTTCACTCATCATAATCAGAGAATCCATCGTTGTTCCACCGCATGTTGCCCTCGCCTGGCCTCCTCCGTATCAGGCTCAGCCAGTGGAAACCGCAGGCTGCCCGTACCCCCACTGGCAAGTGGACCTAAACCTCCCAGCATAAAGTTGAAGTCATCAGGTCTTACGTCCGGTTTCTTCCACCGTACAGGCCACCTCATAGCTTATTTCCAGTGCAACGAACAAGAGACGCACAGTCACGACGAGCTTTCACCGGTATGCGACGGAAGCGTGTCATCAAATACTGTGTTTAGGTCCTTCTTCGGCCCAGAGACCGGCGTGTCCGCCACCTCTGCACGACAAGCCAGCCGTCCTTCCCGAATGCCCATGTAGTTTCATTGCCGTTGCAATGTGTGGTGAATAAGCAAATTTTGGGCCCGTAGAGATCGGAGTCGCTGCCTCCATTTGAATGTTGAGTCCGTTACCCTTCGTTTCGTCTGATTGGGCACCGAATGAGAATCATGTGAGCCCCACGACTCGGACGAACACTTTGTACAATTCAGGCCTCCTGTTCAGCCCGGGATTGGATCCTAGATCTGCAGTGTTTTGCATCTTGATAATGATAATACATTGATGCGTGGGGGATGGCAGTAAGAGATGACTTGTCACGATAAAGATGGGACTACTGCAGGTGAGTGAACCTGTGAATCGTCGAGTGCTTGACAATGCTGTGTCAATACATATCCCAGCATAATTTGCATACTATGTAACTCGTGTGCCATGGTTCTTATCTTCGAGTATTATCGGAGGGATCTAACACACTGTCCGAAGTAATGGATATTATACTACTCGATAGCAGCTACAACACAGCGTACAAGCAATGCAGAGCGAGACAGCAAACGAAGAAATACTAAAACTAGGCACCGAGATGGATGTATAGAATCCGTTGGTCTAACGGTATATGCACAGACCACATCGTCTTGTTCAGCGCGAACGCTGCGCGGGTATAATCCAGACGACCAGACTCGTCCACCATGTGTTTATAAAACGTCGACGTGATCTTGTTCGTCTCGCTATCGTCCACCGCCCACATCGTCCCAATCACTGAACGAAAGCCAATGAACTGCATCGCCGACGCAAGGTAGATCACCTCGTCCGGGCTCTCTTCGTCTCCGGCAGTCGTATGACATGCCGAGAGATATGCAAATTCGGGACTCTTCAAGTCGCACCCGATGATCTGTTGGATGGTAAAGTGTCCGTCGTGCAGAGCGAACGCGGACTCGAAAGGCTGTATCCGATTTGGAAGACCATGACATGCAAGGTGGACCCATTCGTTCTTGTCAAGCTCTCCGACGACCCCAGAGATGCAGGAGTCTGCTCCGTCAATGCGTGTGAAGGTGGCAAGATCACGGACGACCCGACCAATGTTATCCAGTTCCACCCCTACGGAAGGAAGTTCGTTCTCGCCAGCGGCCCTGGCTTGACCAATGGCAACAAAACGTTTCAAAACGGTTGCAGGACTCGATGGGTCGTGCCGTCTGGCACGAATGAGGGCGTCCAGGGTTGGGGTGTAGGACGAGACGTAGATATCTGGGAGATTCGGTTGGCCCTTCCTATACGGACCAGCAGCGTGCAAGGGGAGCGTCTTGGCAGTGGACCACCAGATACGTGATTGAGAGGGATAGATCGCACGAAGGGAATTGACAATAGTAGAAACAATCTGATCCCATAATTTGCGTAGGAAGGCTGCAAGCGCGCATACTCAATGTGTGAAGTTCCGTTGAGAGGTCCCGAACACTTTCCTGGGCAATCTGCAATGGGATATGAACAGGGTCGCGATCAAGTAAGATGACGAGTGCGTCACAACTATACCTGCTCGCATTCACGATGATGACAGGTCCCCCGCTGGCGGCGTGTTGGAGATCCGCGAAGAGGGGGGGAAGAAGGAAGCGGGAGAGACCAGGTAGCTCGCGTATCTTATTGACAACTCTCTCCACTTCGAGGTTGAGATGGCAAACCCGCTCGTGCTGATCTGCACTAGGTAAATCGAAGGCATTGCGAACGAGAGAAGTCAAACGCGCGAATTCATCTGCCAGCTTCTTTCCTGTCACGCCGGATGCAATAACATCATCCAGAGGAGAACGGAGGCGAGTAAGTTGGCTCCAAAAGACACCCCGTCCTTGTTCCAGCAACTCGACCGCTTTTGCAGAGGAGTGGTTACGGAGACAAGCCGAGAACGCATCCAAGGAGAATGATGATGTCAGGTTCTTGAGGATAACAAGATGCTGAGGCAATGATGGCAGGGTGGCTCGATGTTGAGTAAGTAAGCGGAGGAAAGTTTCATATGCGAGAAGTATCGTGGGATGCTGGAAATCTTCAGCTACATGGATCCATCCCCTAGCGGCATAAAGGTCCCCCAAAGACACGATTTGGGTAACATGTGCAAGCTGAGCATAACGACTGAACAGCTCCTCCTTATCCTTTTGACTGGCTCGCCCTGGTGAATCGATCACAGAGGTAGCGTGCAAGGTTGTTCAAGGACGTCGACCGATGACGGTGCGCTTGCGGGTAAAGGTCGAGGGCTTCTCGGGCGAGGACAATGGCCTCGTCAAGGTCCTCCATGACACCGAGCTGGTCATACCGGGTGGAAAGACAGGACGCAAGGTTGTTCAGTGACATCCACCGATCAGGGTATTCTTGCACGCAAACCTCAAGGGCTTCTCGTTCGAGGACAATGGCCTCGTCGAGGCCTTCTATGGCACCGAGCTGCCGGTACTGAGTGAAGAGATAAGCTGCAAGGTTGTCCAACGACATTGACCGATTAGGGTGACCTCGCGGCCGAAGGTCAAGCACCTCTCGACTGAGAATAATGGTCTCGTTGAGGTCCTCCATGACCCCGAGCTGCATGTATCGGGTGAAGAGATGAAATACAAGGCCGTTCAACAAGATCGATCGATCAGGATGTCCCTTCGGGCGAAGGTCAAGGGCTTTTCGGTCAAGTAAAATGGCTTCCTCAAGGTCCCTTGTCGCTTCGAGCTGGCCGTAGCGATCGTTGAGGTGGATTGCGAACGAACTCAAAAAGATACTTCGCTTTGGGTGGCTGGGTGGGTAAAGTTCCAGAGTTTCACGATCAAGGTCGACCGCCTCGTCAATGCAACTGGTCCCTCCTTGCTTAAATTCGGCAGCGAGAGAATTTGCCCGTGAACGCAACAGTTCAACTTCTAGGTACACCATGTCAATTTTGTGCGCGCCGACAGAAAGAGACAAGTACCTTCTGAATCCATGCTGGCTTATCGAACTCAATGCAGCACGGTGGTTTGGAAAAACGCTGGTATGGCGTGTACGCAGGCGCTGGACTCTGAGAAGGGAATGATGCACAGGTTGTAACATCAAAACACCACACGGCTTTTTCGGCGAAGGTCCGGTCCTTCTGGACCGATGAACAGCTCCGCTCCGACTCCTGATATCGTCCTCTTTGCTTTGTTTATCCCATTTGGTAGGAGATCCGGAGAAGTGAGATGGGATTTGTCCAATGGTAGTTTGGGCGATGGAGATTCAGTATACGAACAAGACGACCTGCTTCGCCCTAAAGGATGGATGGGGGAAGCCTTGACAATGCGAGTAGAACGAGAATGAGAATAGGTCTTCGTCATCGCCTGGTATTACCGCAGGCTGCTTCGGATGGAATCTCTCTCTCGTATGGTGTCGGCTTGGGGTGAAAGAGCGCGCATGAGACGTGCGACGCGTGTGTTGACCCTACAAATTAGAAACGGCATGCGAATGAGCTTTGTGTTGGAACGCGTTGACATATTACAATTATCGCCAGGATGGGGACGGACTCGGAGACGCGACGACTGAGGCGTTGTACTAAATGCAGCTGGGTCTTGTGACTTGTCTCTGCCTTGCAGGAAGAGCACTCCAGATTGTAACCGACCAACGCCAGGTGTTGTGTAGTACACGCGTTGAACATGGCGTTCATACGACCTTGTTCGACAACTTTTGTGAGTGAAAGGCAAGAAATTCCGAACTTTGGCCTCAGGCGTACCTAGAGACAAAGATTGTTGAACTGAACACTAAAGTACGATGCAGTTGTCGCATTAAATCTCAGATTCATAATACATGGACATGGACCTCGTCAGCATAGAAACCCTCATCCTCTTCATCCTCTTCATCGTCCTCTTCATCATCCATATCTTCATCATCCTCATCATCCTCATCATCATCCTCATCATCCTCTACATAGGAATTAGGCCGGGCCGCGCATTCTCTGCGTTCCTCTTTCCCACGCTTGCCTGCCTCCGCGTCACCGCGCAGTTGGAACCCGCAGGCTGCCCGTATCCCTCGAG
>JBBPJQ010000557.1:0-21022 GCA_038088795.1 Boletus rex-veris
AGAGCGAGCCTTTATATACTATGGAGAAAGGTGCACAGACCATACTGTGTACGTACATGTGTAAGAGGCGAGGCAAGTGATAAGCACTGCCGAGATACGAGTGTCTATTGCTATTGGACGATAAGTAGGATGAATCAATAGAGATGAACATGATGTATGCACGCGGTGCATAGCCAATACCATGAGGAAACAATGAGGAGTGTGCATGGGCACAGCCTAGTGGGCACGAGGGAAAGGCGAGGGCAAGGTGTGGTAAACATGAGGTGAACACGTGGTGTCCATGAGGTGGGAACATGTCTAAGCACGTGACTAGATAAGATAAGATCCTTCAAGACCACATGTCTTGATAAGATAAGATAAGAGCAAGTGCGAGATAGATAGTGGGGCAAGGCGAGCATAACAGCGCTCACCAGCAACAAAACTGAAACATGAGGGCAAAAGACATTATCGTATATTAGCATAAATAATAATAATATATATATAAGAAATGTGGTGTATTTCACGCATTCGTGCACACCCTTGAAATGTGCACTAGTAGTACATGTTGTTTAATGCGTCAGTATCGCACATTTTATGTACCTGTCGAAATGCACCATGGAAATATGTGAGATCTGACACGTTGGAATCCCGTGGGGGTGCGATACAGATAATGCGGAATAGAAACGAGACTGTGCCACATACTTCTTGTAGAGATGCTGAAATCACTTCTGGGTGTACCACCATATGATATATTTATATTATACCCCGTGTCATGAATGTCATAGCACACAACACATTCTCCAGGTTACAGATGGATTGGAACCATCGCAAGACTTTGATCTTTGCAACACACCACTTCAAGGAATCAAAGGCTTCATGCTCCTCTTCATCAATTGGTGCATCAGTGCTTCATATAGTGGAAATGATATTTATCAGCTTGGAAACCACCTTGTCCATGTAATCTGACATCCCATGCCTCCACCAGTGAGATCCATGATTGCCGAACAGGAGGAAACCTTTGCATCAGACGTTGATCCAAGATGATGCAGCGTGACAAGTGAGTCCACTTTCTCTTCGTCAACTTCGACCATGTTGAAACACAGGCACACGTACTTCTCCATCTGGATGGCACTGTAGCAGAGGATCTATGTCATTTATTCAAGTGGGTGAATATTACCTTGACGACTCGGACCAAGTGTTGACCCTACCCCGCTGATCGGACCCATCATTGTGTCGTAAAATCAAGGAAGTCTCATGTTCGACCGGCCGTAGAACATGTAGATCCCCATCGATTCTGTTCACTCCATGAACTCCCAGATATAGTCTTGGGACAGGAGCTCAACCATCTGCCAACAACAAGTGACCCATAACCCCCATGTAAGTGTTAGGCATACTCTATGCTTTACCTAGCCCTATTTAGTGTTTCAAAGTCCAGTCCAGGACTGGTGAAAAGACTGGCAACTGGACTGGACTGGACTGGTCATGCAACTGGACTGCAGTTGCAATTGCCTACCTTTGAGCATCAGACCAGTTGCAGTTGCCTGGCTTATGGAAATTCAAAAGACCAGTCCAAAACCAGTTGCAACCGGTTGCAACCGGTGTACAGCCACATTTCCTAATTAGTACTATCACCCCTAATTTATTCAGAATTTCTAGCAATTTATTTCAATTTTATTCACTCATGTAGATTTGATGACATTTCTATGGGTCTAATAATGACATGTCAGTTTGAAATAGGTGTATCCCTTGCTGGTGTGGACCGATTTGGGTGGATATTAGGTCCACGGAACCCCATGAGTCTGTACTACAATCCGTGTGACTACTGCAAAGTGTGACTCCCACAGGATAGGGGTCAGACGACCAGTTCTTCAAAAGACCAGTTGTAACCAGTTGCAACTGATTGTAGGACTCATTTGGACCAGTTTTTTTCGGTCTAGTTGCAGGTTGCAGGTCCCTGGGACCTTTCCAGGACCAGTTTCGGACCAGTTGCCTAATTAGGAAGGTCAAAAACCGGACTGGACCGGACTTTTAAACACTATGTGAGGTGAGTCAGATTAACTGGAATACCAGAATGAGTTGGTTAACTTACCTGAATATTCCAAGCCTGGTCCCCAGTCAACCACTCATCATAGATACAACATATCTTGGCTGCAGACATCCAGACTTTCTGTGGCACAAAAGAGATATGGGGAGCTAGAAACAGGTGGCTGAGAAGAGATTGGAGACATTCAAGCAGATGGCAATAAAAAAGTCAGGCAGATTGTTTGCATGGACCTTCAGATTGCATTTCTTTACACAGCCAGACAGAACCAGCAGGGAGGATTTCTGTTCAAGTGCAGAGCTGCTTTTCAGTGTAAAAAGATAAAGGGTTGTCTTGGAGCTGAATGGCGATAAGGCAAAAGAAAATGGAAGTTAAGTTGACATACTATGTTCAATGCTAGCAATGAATCAATAGCAGTTAAACGTAATCTTGAACATAGCAGCCAGAAAGCTAGCTGCCACTCTTTGCGCAATGTGAATGGGAAGTAGAGATTATACCATCTCTCATTGGCATGCTGATCATCACAAAACATGTCCATGAAGGTCCTTCCACCTGAAAATGCCTCACTACACCCTTCATAGGTCTTGACAAACCTACCAGGAGGGGGCACAACCTCTTCTGAAAAGTCCATCGTGAAATCTGACGTGCCTGGTGCAACCCCAGGTGCTTTCTGAGAAAGCTAAGGACTCAGGTTCAAGTCTTCATCTGAAGATGCATTCCAATCAATGCTTGGTGGATGGGGCTGACCAGCGAATATGCCAGGAAAATTATTCACAGGGGATGGCTGTTGAACTTGAGGGAACGAACAAGTGCATTCCTCATACCAGGCTGTAGCATTGCAAGATCCCATTGGTTGATTCATATGTTGAAGAACATTCATCTCTGAATAGAATTTTTTGCCACATTGAGGGTAACTGATTATTTTTGGTTTATGGATACTGCTTTTCGCCCTGGGCATATTGTGAGTATAGTTTGGCTGTAGTGGTTGCCACCATCAGCCAGTCAGGATTATATAAGTCTGTGTAAACTTATTGGAAATCACACTGGCAAGCAAACATAATGGCTGCAAGGTTTGAAACCTTGCAGCATATGTACTCCTCATTGTCACTATCACAATGGCCTCCAATGTCAGCATCCACAATCCTACCCAGGCTACCAGCACTCACAAATCTCAGATGCCCTCTCCACCTCAAAAAGGAACAGATGAAATCTTTCACCTATTTCCCTTTCCCAACCTAATCAGCAACACCATCTCCCTGTTATGCACCTCAAGTTACCATTCAAATATCTCGGAGCCCAGCACTTACATAGATGGGTTTGGGGAATGTGAGGGCAATTGTGATGGGCAGAGTGCAGATGTGATGTTGGACATAAACCCACAGGTAAGCAAGGCCTTTTCTTCATTGCAATCCATACCATATGAGCTTTGAATACGACCTATAGGAATCAAATATTATAATACCTCTGCCGAACAACTCCACAGAAGCCTATCTCTTGCTTGAGGCTGCATGTGCTGATCGACAAGTACAACTCATTCAGAAGAATCTTACTCTTCAAATTATCTGTCACAATACATTAACCCTTCAGTACAATCACCTTGTACTGGAGAGAGCACATGAAGACCTGCAAGCATGTCAAGTCCAGTTCCTCTGGGTTCAAGTCCAACAGAGGTCTGAAGCGAATAGAAGTAATGGGAATGGAGGTTCGACTGGTCATCAATGGAGGTGTGGAGGTGTGAAGGTGTGGAGGTATGAAGGGGTGAGGATGTTGGCGCAGGACTTATGTGTCACGTCCATGCCAAGCTCACAGTCCTTGTATTTCAGAGTAGAGGAAGATGGGAAGGGAAGTCAGACTTGAATGGAGGTGACTTAGAATTGATATTTGTACTGAAGGTATGACAGAGGAATATAGGAGCTTATATACACTAGAGATCTGGAGGAAGTATAAGTCCGAAACTACTAAGCGAAGGCAATGTGCATAGGACTAAGGATGGAGGCAGAACACAGCCAGAACGGGCTGTACGAACTGACAGGTGAAATATAGACTATAACTAAAGGAGACTAATAAAAGGTACAAGTCCAGAGATGCAACTCCTAAGGGATTTCATCAGAGGTGTGACCTTGGTTCGAGGAGCCTTAGTGGAGTTGGTCAGAAATGTATGGAGATGTATAGAGGTGATCAAATAGGGGTTGGAATGGGATATGACATAATGCCTATATGACACTCCAGACCAACCCTGAACATATAAACATATTTGACAAATGTGCTAAGCAAATGGTACTGAGCTTCCACTCACATGGTGACACAATGTACTGGATGTGTGCACCCACCATCTGTCCACATATTGACTTCACATCTATGGCCTCTGTGGACTATGAACTACTCCACCACTATTTCATGTGAAGTGCTTTGCACTGCTAAAAAGCACATTAAGGACTTTCTGGACATTGATATTCCATCCACCAACCCTATCTGCCCCAGTTGTGAGCTTGGCAAACAACCTAACTGTACTTTTCCTCACACCGAGAAGCATGCAAGCACTCCCTTTGAGTTAATTCATTCTGATTTAAAATCATTTGAAATTGAATTATACCATAAGTACAAATATGCTGTTGTCTTTTATGATGACTATACATTGATGGCTTGACTGGTCCTCATTAAAACTAAGGATCAAATGCTCAAAGTAATCAAGCAATTTCACACCTATGTCCACACTCAATTCAATACTGTGATCAAACACTGGTGCTCTGATGCTGGGGGTGAATATACCTTTAAGGCTTTTACTGAGTATATGCATGACAATAGCATACATACCAACAATTCACCCCCTATGCACACCAACAAAACAGGCACATAGAACACCTGAACTGTACTCTAATGGACAAGGCACAACCCATGCAATTGCAGGCTTGTCTGCCTGATTCCTACTGGGAGTTTGCCCTTTTACACATGCTTTATGTTTACAACAGAACTCCTTCAGTTTGTCTGAACTGGAAAACACCATCCAAGATGTTGACTGGCGAAAAGCCCACCTTGTCACATCTTCATGTCTTTGGCTGTGGCGCCTATGTACACCTTCCAGCAGAAACCCGTGGTGGCAAATTGCAACCCAAATTGCAATTGATGATCTACCTTGGTATATCCACTGGTAGTGATTCAAACTACCTTTTTATGCGCCCTAACAATGCACTTCATATATCAGCCCATGCCATATTTGATGAGCACCTCTTTCCCAGGTGTTCTAAGGCTGTACCTCACCAGCCAGTTAACCACCCGCCGTGTTCTCACTCTCATGATGATGGGTCTTTAGACACTGATTCTACACCCTTGGACTTGAAGTCAGATGCAGAATTTGCTCCTCCTGCTGTCCATCTCCATTGCCAGGCACCCAGGCCTATTACTCTGCCTACACCTCCTCCTCCAGCAGCCCCCAGGACACCTACACCTCCTCAGGTTACCCCTCCTTGCTAACAGCTGCCCCAACCCCCTGCTCACCCAGATCACCCACAGCATAAGCACCATGCCCCCTTCCATCCTGGAAATGTATATGGGGAATGCTGTAATCCACTTCAGCAACTCTATGACATAGAGCACATGTCGGACTGGTGTAGAATGGTCAGGGAAGCACCAGCCGGACCATCAGATTCACCTGTAGTCCCTGGAGGAATGCCTCTCTCCCCAACTCCATCAGAAAATAATATAGAGTGCATCACCAGGGAAGGGGGAGATGCATTGATTTCATACCTCTGCAGCTGTGCTTTCCTGCTGGAAATGGAACAATCCAACATGAACTATTGTGAATGGACCTACTGTGACATACTAAAATTGCCACAAGATGAACAAACCCTTTGGTGTAAAGCCTACCACAATGAGTTACAAATACTCAAGGATTGTAAGGTCTACGAAATTGTGGATAGATCTGCAAATAGAAAGATTATCAAAAATTGATGGGTCTTTGATGTTAAAACCAACAGAAGAAAGAAAGCCTGCCTTGTAGCTAAGAGCTTCTCCCAAGTAGAAGGGATTGACTTCAATCAAATATTCTCCCCTGTCATATGCTTTGAGACAGTGCAGTGCATGCTTGCCCTCTTAGCAACAGAGAACTGGTATATTACTGGTCTCGATGTCCAATCTGCCTACCTATACAGCAAACTGGACGAAGAACTATACATGGACTTCCCAGAAGGCTTGATGCTCCCTCATCTCAAAGGGAAGGTCTTGAGATTACTATGTGCCATATATGGCCTCAAACAAGCAGGATTAGCTTGGTGGCATAAACTTGATAAATCCATGAAAGAACTCGGCTTCACACATCTTACAACAGATGCTGGCCTTTTCATATATCACAAAGGTAAAGAGCTCATCCTAGTCATTATCTACATAGACAACATCATCTTCTGTGGCCCCAAATGAACCCTTTGTAAATAAGGTCAAGGCTACCTTCATGAAGAAGTGGGAATGTCATGACTTAGGAGAAACATGTGAATTCCTAAAAATGAACATATGTCGAGATGGTCAAATGATTAAGATAGATTAATGCAAGTACCTCAACAAAGTCATTGAGCAATGTGATATGACTAACGCAAAAATTGCCAACACCCCTCTCCTTCAGGGATATTACCCAGAGAAGAACAATTCCCCTGTCAACCTGGAACTTTGGACATGATTTCAGACAGTCACCAGATCATTACTGTACCTTATGATCGGTACAAGACCTGACATCTCATACACAGTTACTCAACTCGCCCACATGTCCACCAACCCATTAGAAGAGCACTTAAATAAAGCTCTATATATCTGCCAGTACCTTCTAAAAACCCAAGACTATTCTCTCGTATATAGAGGCAAATCCAGTAAAGGCATTATCACCTGCACCGATTCTGATTGGGGACAAGATAAGGTCACCACTCACTCGCAAACAGGTTTCTACCTGAAAATTCGTGGATAGTGTGTTCTTGTGGAACTCACACTTACAAAAGACCACCACTCTGTCTTCTACAAAAGCTGAGTACATGGCCTTGAGTGACTGTATGCGTCAGGCTATTTGGATTTATCAAATGATGGAAGAACTTGGTTATCACCTTGGTCCCATTCCAGTTTGTGGTGACAATCAAGGTTTGCTCTTTATTGCACAGAACCCAGTCACCAAAAAACAATCCAAACACATCCAGATCTGTTACCACTTTGTATATGATGCTGTGATGCTATGGAAGCAGGTTGAACTGCTCTTTATCCAAGGAACTAACAACCCCATGGATATGTTCACTAAGAACCTTGGACATGTCAAGTTCAAGGAGTTTTGCTCCCCCCTTGGTTTGGAATTCTACTCGCCATCTTAGATCATGTGGATGTTCTTTACTTATGTAACAGCCACTATTTCCCACCATACTATTTTCACACTTTTCCTTGCATTAACCATACTAAACTGCCAGATAACCCAATTAACCCCTATAACCTGGACACTACAGACAGTCCCCAATAACCCTTATGTACAATACCTTATCTTATCAAGTCATATGATCTCCATCACATCTAGTCACATGACCTTATCTCTCTTATCTTGGCTGTGCTCCTCATGTCACACACATGCTTGCCTCATGCTTTTTTTCCCTTTGACTCACTTTCCCTTATCCTCTAATCACATCGCTCCATCTTATCTAGGCAGTGCTTATCTGCTAACTCATGGCTAAGTCATGTTAATCAGTCTATGACATATTAACTCTTTATAGTAACCATAGCTATGTACAGCTCAGTCTGTGCCCCTATGTTAACTGTATAAATACTGTAGATCAGTAGTATTTAGTCTCTAGTCTAGTTCTCTTGGAGTTTTCCCAAACTCTCTTGTATCCATTGCTACCAATAGACTCACTTGAACATCTATAGGGACTTGTTTATCAAGTCTAGCACCTTCCCTAACAACTGAGACCCCTATATTGACTATAGATGGGTTTGGTCATTTCAACTTATACTTCTCACTTTTATATCTATGTATTTATTATATATTAGACAAGGAGGAGTGTTGAAAGGACACATACTTACAGTCATGTGACCTTATATTAGGTAAACAGTACAAACACTATATAAGACTCTGCTGAGTCTGAATTAATATACATTTCTCTTGATACTGAACCACTATGTTCTACTTGAGAAACTCCCATCCAAAGGTAAGTCCACTAAGCAGTTCCTGTACCTGGTGTATATACTGGGTACATGCTGTTGCAACAACCACATGCATAATCAATATGTACTAATTCCCAACAGTGACCAGATCAACTGCATGATAAACAGTACATTAACACCACAAGTCTTGTGCCAACACACATAAATTGCTAATGATCTTGCTCCCTTTTCAGCATTAGGTGACCCAGATCTAGAGCCTTTATGGTGGTCAATTTTGTGCATGACTGTCCCTCATCATCCTACACCAACATGGTTACTGTCCCACCAGGATTGATCCCCCTCCCCACTTCTGACCATCAACCTTCCTCATGCCAGTGGGAGGGCGATGAGATGTAAGTATTCCTTCATCTCCAACCATCATGTCCATCTCACTCATTAGTCCTAGGTTCAACATTTACATCTATGATTACTATAATAAACACAGCTTTCGCAAAACAGCCCACAAGCTGCGCATAGAAGCAGAGATACCTCCCAACTCTATTTCTCCAATCAATGCTAAACAGGGTCTCTTATTTGAGTATGTCTCATCTTTTCCCTTTGTTGTCTTCATCTCATTCCATCTCTCTCAGGTGGTGGAGTGTCTTTTGGGTCCTTTTTGCTGCCAAAAGTAATGGCTGAGGGACTGAAGATGCTATCCTCTACACCCAGGTATGTCTACCAACACCCTTCCAATGTCTCCCTAACCATATTTCATCCCAGCACCAAATACAACAAGCTAACTTCAGGTGGGGTACTACAAGACCTCTTGATCACCAAATCCCTCAAGTAAACTGCATGTTGAATGGTACATGCACACTTCAAGCCTAGATCTGACTCAATGGGCTCATTCACATTCCTGCATTAGGTAACCCAGCTCAAATATCTCTCCAGAGTAGCATCCCTATAGCTTCAACATGGTCTACCTCAATGAGTATACTGTAAACCCTGCTCCACTAACACCACCAAAATCTACAACCCTCATGCCAAACCAACATCTGGGCACACTTCAACATCATGGTGGTCCAAACAGTGTCAATTCATATCAATCTCTCATGACTGCTCATTTCCCACAGAACCAGGCAGTAATGGTGGTTCAAACCTGCAGGACCCAATGAATTGACTTGGACCGTCACCGTACATAATTCAGACAGCTCAGGTAGAACAGCTTCCACTGAATGCCAATATGGACTCTGTTTCATCTACACAGGTACCACCATTCTCTGAGTCACAGCTTGCTATGGCTTCTAGCTGACCTGCTTCACTGGGACAAGGCATACAACCTTATCCATCTTTGATGGGCCCTCAGACACTTGCCAGTGCATATAAGGCCACACTCAATTACCAGCTCTCTCATTTCCCGACCAACATACTGGTTGGTATCAGGGAGAGGTTGAGCACCCCCAACAACTTGAATGAATTACATTCACCTCAAATGAATGAAGAGGTTATTTCACACTTACTTAAAGCTTTTTGATTCCTTGCTGATGTGAATTTTTAGACTCATGTCATCACCTTGACTTTGCAATGAGCAGGGAACTCAGCTCTTGCACTGGAGATACCACTTTCTGGTCAACATCCACCTGGCCAGCCACAGCCTCCAAAACAACAATTGTAACAGCAGCAAGTAATGAAACATAAGAGCCCCTCGCAGGGAGAAGAAGTACATTTTTCATCTCTCTTCATGATTGTCGATCTGATGATTCAATGCCAACAGCATGGACAATTGCTCAATAGTAATAATTCTCCTTCAGACAGGAAATGCATATGGTGCTCTTCTGTCAGCATGGACCAAGTACCGCAACAGATGATGAATGGTGGCATGATGTGAACAGGCACAAGATCTATGCCTGGTTATCCCATGAATATCCTCCCCCCATGTGGTCCAAGTGGTGGTGTGCAAGTTAGTACTATGATGCCACCAATACTGAGTGTGACAAGCTCAAGTATGCCTGCATTCTTGCCATTGGTCAGCAATGGCATGCCCATGACCAATCCAGCCATGCAACTAATAACATCACTGCATGAATTTCCTGCAAGCTTCTTCATGAACAAGTTTATACAATTCATGGTGAGCATGTTGGATGATACACAACTTGAAGCACTGCTGAGGCCTGAGGACATGGTTATCAATTTCAAATAAGTTCTCCATGAGTGGTGATATAGAGTGGATGGAGTAAGAGAAGAAATAATGGGATGGGATGGAAGAGTGAGAGGGATGGAGATTGGAGGCTGCTGATCTAGATGTATGAGGGGGAGAATGCCATAATTCCGATACTAATCCTTGCTGAACCATGGTTGGATGCTGGGGTGGTCAATGTGATCTAAATCTTTATACATACTTATTTTTTTCATGTCCCTAATCATGTATGTATATATCTGATGCCATGCAATGTAATTTTGGAGCTGTTGACATGTCTCTGGCTCATTGCTCCCACTATTACTAGGGTCTGTCATGGGTATGGGTATGGGTGTGGGTCTGGCCCCATATACCTGTACCCATACCCATACCTGTGTGGTGGGTATGCCTTAAAATGGACATGATAGCCACCACTAACTACAGACAACTGCACTGCCCACTTCAAGTCAAAACTAATTAGATATAGAGAGATGAAAATGTAGCTCTGATAAAATTTTAATGTTAAAGGGAAATTGCACCACAGCCTCTGACAGAAAAACTTCCAGCCCCACAACCAACTCTTTGCATATCACTCATGTCACCCCCACCACCAAAACACATCTCACAGATGACTGAAAAGGCCAAGGTGGCCATGGCAGAGAAGACCGTGACAGTGTCAAGAAAGCGACAACTGAGCACTGGTGGCGAGACAACACTGGGTTCCATGGACAATGTGACAGCAACTGCAGCAAGCTCCATCACAGCTGTGAAAAAAAAACAAGCAGAGCCCATGAAGGACCAGCAGCATCTGAACACGACAGGCACAGAAAGTGAAAACGAAAGCGCTGGTGCTATGCATGATCATTCATCAAGCGTCGAAGAGATCCCACCTCCCAATAAGACTGCTGAGGATGAGCTAAGTCTGTCTGTCTGCCTAGACCTATTGTGCCAAACATTAAACATTATTGTAGAGCGGTTACAGAAAGAATGGACATCATCTATTTATCAATTCTTTGATCCGATGCCAGACATCAAGGTCATTGATGGACGACGTGTCCATGTGTTCAAGTGCAGTGCATGTGGCTGCAAAGCAACAGTGCGTCGATACCTGGACAAGCAGAATGCTCAATCCACCGGAAATATGTGTAAGCACGTGAAAACGTGCTGGAGCAAGGAAGTGATCAAAGCCACTGATGATGCGAAGGACGTGGGACAGATCCGAACGCACATCGTTGAGGGCATCCTATGAATTGGATCAATCACAGCAATGTTTGAACAAAAGGGGAAAGGGAAAATCACTTACAGTCATCAACAACATACCTGTGCCAAGAGCAGGTATGATTCTCACAGTGCCTAGACTGATGATGTCACTGAATGATGAGGGGCAACCTAGGGCCGAAATTGTTCGATGGGTAACAGAGGATCTGCGACCATTTGCAATCATCAAGGATCAAGGATTTTTAAGTTTGATGAAAACAGGTTGCCCAGAATATTACATACCGTTGGCCGAGACTGTATTGCGGGATGTTAAACAGGTGTTTGCTTGTACGCGTAAATGGATTGCTAAAATGTTGCAGGTGCATTAGCGTTGGCTCAAGAATACAGAGATAGCTGATGGAACTCACAAGGAATATGGAGGCAAGCTCAGTTTTACAATGGACGCTTGGACCTTCCCCAACCATCAGGCATTTGTCGTGTTCTGTGTCCACTTGGAGAAGGACGGAGCACCACTGACATTTCCATTAGATATTGTAGAGGTAGCAAAGGTATGTGTCTACTTACCTGTTTGACAATGACACCAGTATTGATGGAAAAGCAGTCTCATACAGGTATAGAGTTGGTGAAAGTGTTCGCGGGTGTCCTGAAGGAGTTTGGATTAGCAGAGAAGGTAAAGACAACTCAGTCACACTTACCATCGACTGACAATCATAGATTTTGAGCGTGATGTGTGACAACGCATCGAATAACGCTGCAATGATTAATCATCTTGCTGTTATTGTCCCAGGATTTGTGGGTGTTACGCTTGGCCCGGATAGGGATGAGCGTAGCCTTGAAAGATGGTTCAAAGAGGTTCGAGGTAAAGCGTGCACTTAATGGTAGCATGAAGTCCGAGGAAGACACTCCACTCAGCAGTGGGAGCGACTGGTTCAAGAGTTCAAAGGTTCTAGGTTCAAGGGTTCGAGGGTTCAAGGTTCAAGGACGACGAACGAGTTGTTCAAAGGAGTCTTAGAACAAGGACAAGGTAGATTCAAGGAGATCTAAGCTAAAGTACAAGGTATCGATAGCGAGGGTTTATATACCTCAGTACAATGGTTAAGGGCAAGCATAGAAGGTAATAGAATGTGAAGGAAGGTTGTCGCTGACGAAGCAAGTGAGATAAGAGATAAGAAGATAAGGCGATAAGGCGATAAGGTCTGATGGGATGTGGATGAGTCAGCAACAAAAAGAAAACAAAGTCCTAAAGCAAGGATCGAACATAAGAGTACAAGTGAGAGACGAGGACGAAAGAAAAGACGAGTCGTAACATATGCCACTCTCTTGGTATTAAACCTAAATTATCCATGTCTTTCCACCCACAGACAGATGGACAGACAGAGTATATGAATTGTGAAGTACAGCAGTTCCTTCGCCTATTTACTTCAGAAATGCAAAATCAATGGGCCACTTGGCTACCCCTGGCCCAGTTCTCCATGAATTCCAAGAAAGCCACTGCAACAGGCAAGTCCCCTTTTGCAGTTACATGGTCATATGAGCCCCATATGGACATAGAATCATGCAACTCTAAGACACCAGCTGCCACCGAGTTTACCAACTGCATGGCTGACACATTGGATCAAGTCAAAAGTAATTTATCCATGGCTCAGGATCACATGAAATGTAATGCAGATCGCCACTGATCTGACTCCCCTGAATACACAGTCAGAGATCAAGTATGGCTGTCCACATCTAACTTGTGCTTGACACATGCATTACGAAAATTAACTGAGTGATGGCTCAGCCCCTATGTTATCACAGACCTTATGGATCCTAATGCTGTGAAACTCAGGCTGCCTTCCTCCATAAGGATTCACCCTGTCGTTAATGTATCATGAATCAAGCCATATAAGGACAGATTGCCTGGACAATCCACCTTTCGGCCTGGACCAGTTCTGATAACTGAGGATTGTGATGACGAATATGAGGTCAATTACATCGTCGACTCACACTACTGTAAAGGGCTGTCACCTCAGATTTCTTGTCCACTGGAAGGGCTATAAAATACAGATAGGACATGGGAGCCTGCAGTTAATCTCATGAATGCTAAAGATGTCAACTGGGACTTTCACAAGAGTCACCCTTCTGCCCCTAGAGCCTTATCTATGACCCCTGAGGTGTTCTCTTCCTTATTCAGGAGTTGTGAGAACTTCACCATGGTGAATCTGCGCCATCTGCCCTTTGATCACCTGGAAGTCGATCTATAGACTGGGAGACCTCACATATATAAGACAATGCACTCATCCTTATTTCCCCATCACTCACACTTCCCTAACACAATGTACTCGCTTTCACTCCTCATTGCTTACTGGGCTTTTGAGCTCTATATGCTTCATTGTCTTTACACTCTCGCCTCCTCTTATAACCTCATCACCATGCTCCTCTTCCCTCATAACAATTTTACTTTCTTCACCTTTCTTATCTTTGGCTTCTTTTAACTTTCATCCCAAATCACTTGAGATATGTCACCCCCTTGCCAGAACTCCTCCCTAGACACTTAACCCCTTTCAATGAAGGGTATTGGGAGAGAAACCTGCATGTTCCCCACTCCAAGTCCTCATGGTCATACAGACCACTCTTTTCCATCATTCCATCGTCCTCCTCATTATCTTCAGATCAGGATCCACCCTCTCACAGCGACTTCATTGATCACGGTGCAGCACCAGCACCCTGGGATGGACCCAACTACTGGGACCCCAACTTCACCAATGATGCAGATATATGGGGACAAAAAGATGATCAGTGGGAACCTTTGACAGGACAGACTGAGACTGGTCTCCCACTTTCCACCAATCTGGAATTGTGGACAATTGAAGTCCAACAATTAGATCCCAGCCCGATGTTGACATACAATAGGACACTTCGTCGCTGCTTCAGTCCAGAGTTCGACATTTTCTTTCCAAACTCCCAACCTCACTCCAACCCATTGCTGGTCAATATGGGAGAACCCAGAATCCATGCCAGGGGCAATGATGGATCTATGCTGGGTAGTCCAATCACGGCTGCCACCAGCCTTCACTCATCTGGGCAACAAGTTATTCCAGGACTTAGAAGAGTTTTGATCAACCAGGATGTTTGATCTTAGGATGGGGAAAGTGTTACAACCACTACTCAAGCATAATTGACTTATCGTTTTTCTTTCATTCTCAACCCCTATCTATTCCTTTCACGCATTCACATGCATTCCTTTCATATCCACTTCAACACTTCTATCACACATTCATATCTAATCTCCCACATCTATGCTTCCTATTCACATTAGATCCATACTGTAGCCTCATGCTGCCACATATATGCACATCACGCATGCCAGGCTATGTACACAGGTATATCACATGACCCAGTATCCAGTGTATTTACTATATATAGCAGTAGCACAGCATGGTCTGTGCGCACATGTACTTACTATATAAACCCCAATACAGCACCAGAGAACACTAATCTTGTTCTCTTGGAGTTTCCGCTATAGGCAACTCTATTCTTTCCATCTCTTGTCTTTTTCTCTGTGCAAGCAACCTAGCACAAAGCTTCACTCAAGTATGAGTCTTTAGGGTTGTTTCAGTCCATCCCATCCATAAGATTTTTTTGCAGTGTTGAATTCATAGTATCATAAAGTTGTGATTCCAGTAAGCCCTGGATGATCCAGTAGCTGTCCCAATAGTCTACAATGAGCAAATCAGCACTGATCAAGCAGTAAATCGGGGAATCACAGATATTGTTCCCGGAAGCATCCATCAGGAATGACAAAACTGTAGTTGAGTGGAATAAAGGTACTCTCGCACAGTCCATCACCAGAGTATATGCTACAAAGCATGGACTGGTTCACCGTTCTAGTTAGGTTATTGCAAGAATCCATACAAGAACTATAACAGACCCTGAGAATACTACAGGAGGATAAGCAATAGCACAAATGATCAAGGCTAGAAGACACAAACAAAATGCATGTATGCTTATGAGACATAGCACCCCAATCATTTGTCTGGAAAAGGGTTCAAGTGAGCAAGACATACAATATCCAAGTGTTTCTGAAACCACCTTACCCTCAACTAGACCATTAACATCATCATCAGGTGTAAAAGCTCTCCCGCTGAGCAGTGTATGACTACCTGCTCATCCAACTGTCGCTTCACATCAGGGAAGAGCTTGTAAAATACCTTAGACTCAATGAGCGGCCTATGGGAAATCAGCAAGTCACGAATGTCTGGACTATCTCATCCTTACCATGGACTAATGCTCAACTTCCCAGTGTGAAGCTGAGAAATGAAGCAATGCATACATATTAATTCCTGTTTGAAATGGAGGTCTACTGTTGATGTGAGAGACACAACATCTGAGGTAGGAGGTGTTGTATAACTCCAGGTGGATTCCTTGCTGTCCTTGCATAACCACTGTTATTTCACAACTGGACATTACGCTCAGAGTTTCTGACATGCACTTTTTGCACCCTCTGGACCAATTATTGCTCTTGTCACCCAATCTGGTGATGCATAATATGTGTTGAGTGAGATCCTGGTCCCCAGTGGAAGGCTGGTAGCACCCTGCATGATAGTGGGGTAGATCAGACAACCAGTCTGTTGTGTGATTGATCAAGGACGTACTTGTAAGAGCATGAGGTGCAGAGCTAACAAATGAGCTTTAGTGAACTAGGTACAATCAGTAAGGACTATGGTATTATGTAGAATATAGGGCTTACCTTCAGTCTCATTCACTTGACTGGAGGAAAGGCAGAAATAATGCATGTACCATCGCTAGTCTGAGTATAATCCAAAAAAGGAAATGTACATACAGGCTGATCTCCAACTTTCTACAACCATCAGTGAAACACTTAGGGCTCATTTGGTATCCCTCAACAAGTAGAATAGGTTAGTAGCCGAGCATAAGTGACAAGCCCTGCACACTTAGGCAATCAGAGCTGAGTCTCAACCTTGTTTGGAGATATGTCATTACCATCCCTCCAAGCTGAGCAGTGATAATGCATCCTCCACCACTTGGCACTCCTATTCAACATCATCATCATCGCTGTTACCAGTATCATCAGTTCCACCACTTTCAAACCTCCTTCCCACAGAGAACCAGAACCATATTATACATCTGCCCTTTCTGGTGAAGGATGGTTGCTGAAACTTCTCACAGGCCATCCGGAATGCATCCAGAATGAACTTGGCATGTATGCAGACATTTTCAATCACATTATCTTGAATTTCAGAGCCTGTGGTCATGTCAATTTAAGGTTTGTATCACTAGAAGAACAGATGGCCATTTTCCTCTACACCTGTGTTACTGGTCTCACTGTGACACATGTCAGGGAATGGTTTCAAAGGTTGAATGATACGATATTGTGGTAGGTAGTACAATACAAATAGAATCCTCATTTCAACTGACATTAGATACTTTCAAAAAATGGTTGATATCCTCTCCTCGCAACCTTTTTATACCACTTTTGTCACACCTCTCAATGCTTCAACCCTGTCCAAGATCCGCTCTAACCCTAAGTTTTGGCCATACTTCAAGGATGTCATTGGGGCTGTTGATGGTAGCCACATTCCAATATCACTGCCTGGCCATCGAGCCTCCTCTTATTGAAACTGGAAAGGTTTTTTATTGCAAAACTATCACTTTATATGCAGGTTTGACCTTGACTTCAAGTATATGCTTTGTGGATGGGAGGGATCAGCATCAGATGTTCAGATATATGACAATGTACTTACACGTGGCCTGAACATTTCCAAGGGGAAATATATCCTCGGTGACCTTGGTTACCCCTTCAGAGGTCAACTACTTGTTCCCTATCAAGGTGTGCAATACCATTTGGCTGAATGGAGCTGTGCAAATGTTCAGTAAGATCACCTTTTCATTTCATTTCATTCAGCGAGCTAATAAAATCTAGGCCATCCACCAAGGAAGAATTGTTCAATTTGTGGCATGCATCATTATGAAACATTATTGAGCAGGCCTTTGGCATCCTGAAAAACTGGTTTTGCATTCTTCAACTACCCCAAAATACCCTCTCGAAATTCAGACTTGCCTTCCCACTGTGCTATCTGCTCTGCACAATTTCATATGCTGTTATGAATCCATTGATGACAGACATAGGAGGGAGGAGGATGACATTGAGTTCAAAGATCCTGAGGACATCAATAGGCCACTGTGTAATGGTATCATTGACATGATGTGGGACAATTATATTCTCAGACATCAATCAGACTCAGAAGACTCAGAAGACTTGGAGCTGGACATTGATTTTATTGATTTTGATGTTGATGTAGATTTTGATGATGGTGACAATGGTGATGGTGATGACAGTTGATTACATGTAATTCGCTATACATTATGCAAGCTACACATCTACATGAAACAAACTACATGTTAGTGTTATAGTTGAATGGCACCTGATCATATAAAGAATTGTCATCACAAAAAGCAGTATAAGAAAGATTGGACTTGTTTGACTGAATGGCATCCAAACTACTTGATCTGACAATGCAAGAGCTGTCTAGCTGACCAACCTGAGCACCCGAAAAAAAGCTTGTGCTCTGTGTGGGTGGCAGCTGACTTGGACCACTCAACTCGCCGAGGGAAGAAGCATTCCTACCCGACTGACCAGTATAAACACCTGGCTGAGCAGTCTGAGCACCTGAAAAAAAACTTATGTTTGATGGCTCAGGTGGCAGCTGACCGTACATTTCTTGGTACCAATTGTTCATGAACAACTTTTGAAGCTTGGGGTCCGTCAACTTGATGTAGACCTGGCAGAGATCTTTGTCTTTGATGAAAGCATAGGCAAGTTTATCACGAATTTCAGCAGTAAAGAGATGGTTATTGTTGTCAAGCATTGCTGATGCTTTATGAACGATGTTGGGGTCACAGTGATCACAGTGTTCCATTGAGGGTTCAGTATGTAGCATATCTGAGATGTCAGACATATAGTCAGTGGTGCAAGACAACACACTTACCACACCATTCAGTGCAGCAGCATTTGCCATTGAAGATTCAGCTTGGAAGATATGTGACCATTTGCTTGCTCCAACAGATGAGGTATGACATGATATCCTATGAGAGAGTGATGTGGCAGGGGTATGTGCTCTGGATTTGTGTTTTGATACATTGAGGCTGGTGCAAGATGAGGAGGGTTGGGGGTAGGGAGATGACACATCTGAAAATGTGTGGCAGCTGCCTGAAGATCAGGAGTATGAGGTTGAAATGATTCCTTCAAGTGTTGAAACAGCAGTGTCAACTGCATCAAGTTGGAGAGAGGGATTGCTGGTGGTGGAGAACATGTTCTGTCCAACCTGCAGCAGCTCATTGACATTGATATCAGCAAGGTCTTGTGTTGCGTCAAAGGACATGTCATTGCTTGGGAGTGCTGGAGTTCCTGCTGTACTTGAATTTGCCAGATTGAGGGGTGAGTCTACCATCGCCGCATAGGTAACCTCGTTCTCAGTGCCTGCATTGGGAACTGTTATGCTTGGCCCAGATAGGGACGAGCGTAGCCTTGAAAGATGGTTCAAAGAGTTCTGAGGTAAAGTGTGCACTTAATGGTAGCACGAAGTCCAAGGAAGACACTCCACTCAACAGTGGGAGTGACTGGTTCAAAGGTTCAAAGAATTGGTCTAAGGCCAGAAGGGTTCAAGGTTCAAGGGCGATGAACGAGTTGTTTGAAGGAGTCTTAGAATGAGGACAAAATAGATTCAAGGAGATCTAAGCTAGAGTACAAGGTATCGGTATCGAGGGTTTATATACTCAAGTACAATGATTGAGGGCAAGTATAAAAGGTAATGGAACATGGAGAAAGATAGTCGCTGATGAAGCAAGTGAGATAAGAGATAAGAGATAATGCAATAAGGCGATAAGGTCTTATGGAATGTGGATGAGTCAGTGATGAAAAGAAAAGAAAGTCCCAAGGTGAGGGTTGAACATAAGAGTACAAGTGAGAGAAAAGAGTGAGTTGTAACATTACCCTCCAACTAGATCTAAGACAGCGTCAAAAGACTACTGGTAATGACTAGAGTAAGAAAGACCCAGGGAGCTGGTGATGTTAGCATAACCTTCTTCAGTGATAGGATCATCATACTGTGCGTTATTGTACTCTGGGGAGTAGGTATGAGGAGGAGGAATCAGAAGTGCTCGACGAGAGCCAGAAGATCGTGCAGACTGGTAAGACCGGTTTGAAGAACCACAAGAGGAACCAGAAGACGATGATGAAGACTGTTGACGAGGGGAGCATTTCTCTGTAGAAGATGGGGTGAGGTGGTGGGCAGGAGCAGGGCCATCAGACAGATGAGTGGCCAGAGAGCCACGGGTATGAGTGGGGCCCACAGAGGAGAGCCGGTTGGCCAACAAAGGGCAGCGAGTGATCATGTGACAGGGGTGCTGGTCATGTCCAGGAGCCCATTGGTAACAGCCAGTAATGGGACACTGATAGAAGGGACAGTTGCGATGAACGTGTCCGAGACGATGACATTGAAAGCAAGTGTCAGAATAGCATGGGTCAGAGGGAAGGAGTGGTTGCTGTTCTAAAGCGCCATAGAAGGGAGTGGTCCAGTTGTTGTGGGATGCTTCAGCACGATTCAACATAGTTAACAAAGTCTGAGAGAGAGCAGCGGTGCTTAATACTCAGCTGGTGCCTAAGATGGGCGGAAATGACTGAGGTGCTTGTAAATGAGGAGCAAGTATATATATGGTATGGGTGGAGGTATACTCGTATTATGTTACCTACAATATTGCTGTAATGAACCTGAACGAAGGTTTAAGCGAATAGATTGTAGTGCTTCCGGTGCTTCTGGTGCTTCCACACTTTCCAAGGAAGTTCCAGAAGTGGTTCCAATGTTTCCGAGGAAGAGTGTGGGAATATTCCAGAAGTGGTTCCAGTGGTTCCGAGTTCGGAAGGCACGGGAAAGTTCCGGAAGTGGTTCCGGAATAGGGGTTCCGAGACCAGAACACGGAACAGTCAGAACAGTTATTATTTGTCAATAGTGATTTTCTCAGGGGAAAGCGGGGAGGATGATGTGGAGGGAGTAGACAGGGGAGTGATTTCAGTGTTCAATGCAGGATGGTCAAGGGGAATGACTCGAGCAGAGGAAATCTGAGCAGCAGCAAGCTTGAGGGTGTATTGGTCAACATCAACAAGAAACTCTCCGAAATGCATCTGATGCATGATATGCTGGAGGTTCTGAAGGATGTTCGCTTGAGTAGAAGCAACCCATTGCCTATCTAGAGCAGGAGTGTTGAACACGGTGAAATCATTGGTAATGAGGGAAAGTCATTGGGTCTGAAGGTATGCATGGTAGAGGGCAAGGAACGCAGAGTTCATGTCCATGTGGGCCTCAAGGGGAATGGCAAGATGGGAATCTAACATATAGTGGGAGAGGTTTTGGATGTATTGGGGGGAAGGGACACCAGATCTAATGTTGAGGGCATAAAGAGGGACATCTACAGCGACAATAGGAGTGGGTTTGGCAGGGGGATCTGGGGAG
>JBBPJQ010000558.1:0-21015 GCA_038088795.1 Boletus rex-veris
AAAATCAAAAAATCAAAAGACATCATGATACAAAGACTCAACTGATAAAAACCATAAAACATACAAACACTTATAAAGCCCTCTCTCTTCCTTCATTCTCGTGTCTCCCATGTATATGGACCACATACTCATTTCATTTCTACCATGCCTTGAGACACTGCACCCATTGACATAAATCGTCCAAGACTGAAGACCACCATTAGACCAAGGTTACTCCGATAGGCATAGATGCAAACAGTAGACCAAAGAAGCCAAGCCAAGTGGTAACTCGCACGACAAACTAGCTTCCCATATGCATTCCCTACCTTACAGTTTCTTTTCCTTTCTCTTCTCTTCTTTTCTTTCATTCTTTCATTCACTCCATTCTCAACTGGACAGATTCAATTACATTGATGGACTACACTACGCGCATGGCAGAGTATGACTATATATGGACTTAGATGTCCAGCTCCTCCAGCTCCAGCACCACCTTGCTCACCTCAGCCAACACCTTGTCCTGCTCCACTTCCAATGCCTTGAGGTTGGCCCAGATTTGGTACATCCGGGAATGAAGGGTGTTGAGGCAGCAAGCAAGTATGTTCCACTGTTTCTGGACTGGAGTCTGACTGGTTGTCTTCTTTGCCGGTGCCTTCCCCTTCCCCTTGGCCTTAACAGGTGTCTCCTCCTCCTCCTCATTAGTGTCCAGGCTGATGGGCGAGATTGCCCTCTTGCTAGGGCTGGCCTTTGCTGTAGCCCACACTGGTCTTCTGCCTAGCTTGCCATTAGTATGGACAAAATGAGAGGATAGCCAAGACTCACCTGATGTTGTGTCAAGTACAACCACCACTGGCCCCTTCTTCTGGGGAGTAGAACAACCAGCCGCCCAGCTGCATTTCGCCTTCAGATGATTGTAGCACATGTACGCTATGCCCGAACCCTTCATGCACTGATTGGCGACATCAGCCCTCTTGCAGCTATTGCACACCTTGGACTCTGGTGGTGGCTGGGACTCGGAGATCTCACTGGCCTTGGTCTTTCTTCCACTGCATTGAACGCCCTCTGTTACGCTTGGCCTGGATAGGGATGAGCATAGCCTTGAAAGATGGTTCAAAGGTTCAGAGGTAAAGTATGCACTTTAATGGTAGCATGAAGTCCGAGGAAGACACTTCACTCAACAGTGGGAGCGACTGGTTCAAGGGTTCAGAGGCTGATCTAAGGCCAGAGAAATGAAATGACAAGGGGTTCAAGGTTCAAAGGCGATGAGCTGAAATGCTCGAAGGAGTCTTAGAACAGAGATATGGTTGATTCAAGGAGATCTAAGCTAAAGTACAAGGTATCAGTGTTAAGGGTTTTTATATACCCCACTACAATGGTTAAGGGTAGGCATAGACGGTCACAGAAGGAAATAGACTATGGAGGAAATAGTCGCTGACGAAGCAAGTGAGATAAGGGATAAGACAACAAGGTCTTATGGAATGTGGACGAGTCACCGACGAAAAGAAAGGAAAGTTCCAAGATGAGGATCAAACACAAGAGTACAAGCAGGAGAAAAGAACAAGTCATAACATTACCCCCCAACTAGATCTGAGACAGCATCGAAAGACTACTGATAAAGACTAGAGTAAGAGAGACCCGGGGAGCCAGTGATGTTAGCGTAACCTTCTTCAGTAATAGGATCATCATACTGCGCATCATCATACTCTTGATAGGGGGAATGAATACAAGGAGGAGTTGGAAGTGCTCGACATGAGCCGGAAGAACATGTGGACTGGTAAGACCGGTTAGAAGAACCACGAGAGGAACCTGAAGACGACGACGAGGACTGTTGACAAGGGGAGTGTCTCTCTGTTAAAGATGGGATGAGGTGACGAGGTGGAGTGGGTCCATTGGATAAGTGATTGGCTAGAGAGCTGCGAGTACAAGTGGGACCGATGGAAGAGAGTCGGTTAGCTAGGGAAGGGCGACAAGTGACCATGTGACAGGAGTGTTGGTTGTGTCCAGGAACCCATTGGCAACAGCCAGTGATAGGGCACTGATAGAAGGGACAGTTTCAGCAACCATGTCCAAGACGATGACATTGGTAACAGCTGTCAGAGTAGTGTGGGTCAGAGGAGAGGAGAGGTCGCTGTTCTAAGGCACCGAGGAAGGGAGTGGTTTGGTTGTTGTGGAATGCTTCTGCATGATTCAACATGGTAATCTCTTTAGGGGAAAGCGGGGAGGATGACATGGAAGGAGTAGATGGTGACAAATAACAACTATTTGTACTGTTCCATGTTCCGATCTCGGAACCCCTATTCCAGAACCACTTCCAGAACTTTCCTATGCCTTCCGAACTTGGAACCTCCGGAACCACTTCTGGAATATTCCCGCGCTCTTCCGAACTCGGAAACATTGGAATCACTTCCAGAACTTCCTTGGAAAGTGTGGAAGCACCAGAAGCACCAGAAGCACTACAACCTATTCACTTAAACCTTCATTCAGGTTCATCATGGTAATATTGTAGATAACATAATACAAGTATACCTCCACCCATAGCATATATATACTTGCTCCTCATTTACAAGCACCTCAGTCATTTCCGCCCATCTTAGGCACCAGCTGAGGTGAGTTACCTTTACTTAGTTTTTCATACCTAACTAATATACTATAGTATCAAGCAACCGCTGCTCTCTCTCAGACTTTGTTAGATGGGGGAGTGACTTCAGTGATCAACATGGGATGGACAAGGGGAATGACTTGAGCAGAGGAGATATGAGCAGCGGCAAGCTCTAGAGTGTATCAATCGACATCGACTAGAAACTCTCCAAAGTTCATTTGGTACATGATACGCTGGAGGTTCTGAAGGATGTTTATTTGAGTAGAAGCGACCCATTGTCTGTCTAGAGTGGGGGTGTTGAATGCTGTGAAGTCATTGGTTACGAGGGAAAGTCGTTGGGTCTGAAGGTATACATGGTAGAGAGCAAGGAATGCGGAGTCCATGTCTATGTGGGCCTCAAGGGGAATGGCAAGGCGGAAGTCTAGCATATAGTGGGAAAGGTTGCATATGTATTGGGGGGAAGGGACACCAGATCTAACATTGATGGTGTAAAGGGGAACATCTACAGCAACAACAGGGCAGGATTCGGCAGGGGGTTCTGGGAAAGGAGATTTGAAAATGATGGGTGCAGATGGAATGGGAGCGAGAAGGGTAATCAGTTCAAGGATAGTAGTGGTTCCAGGAATGTTGGACAGGTAGTAGGTAACGGTGGAGGAGTTCCATCCGGGTTCAGTGATGGTGGAAGAAAAGGATTCAGGGGCAGAAGAGACGGAGATGGAGGACTCAGTGGAGATGGAGAGTTGATCAAAAGACATGTTTAAGTTGATGAAGAGGATACAGGAGGGAAGATGGAGGGGTGAAGTCTTTTATAAGCTAAAAGAGCGGACTTGGCATTATTCAGATTCCATTCTGGGATTCAGGTGTAACAACCAAATCCATCTATGGTCAATAGGGGTCTAGCTGTTGAGTGGGAAGTGTGTAGACTTGACTAGCAAGTCCTATGAAGGTTCAATGATGTTCTATTGGTACAATGGGAATGGGAAAGAACAGAAAGAACTAGACTAGAGACTAACTACTACTGATCTATAATATTTATATGTTTAACATAGGGGCACAGACTGAGCTGTACATAGCTATGTACATAGCTATGATTGCTATAAAGAATTAATATGTTGTAGACTGGGAAACATGACTTAGCCATGTGTTAGCAGATAAGGACAGCCTAGATAAGATGCTGTGATGTGATTGGATGATAAGGGAAAGTGAGTCAAAGGGAAAGCAGGCAGGCGAGCATGAGGATAACATGTGTTGCATAGCCAATATAAGGGAGATAAGGTCATGTGACTAGAAGTCATGTGACTTGATAAGATAAGGTATTGCAAGGGTTATTGAGGACGATCTGTAGTGTCCATATTATAGGGGTTAATACGGTTAATGCAAGGAAAGTGTAGGAAAAGTGTGAAAATGGTATGGTGGGTAATAGCAGCTGTTACACCAGGAGTCTTCTTCAGCAGAGTATCCTCTCCATCGGATCAAGAACATGTGGTAGGACGGAGGTCCGCAGTGGCGTAGGATCTTCTCGATTTCATATTCTTCTTCTCCTTGGATAAGGTCAGGTGGTGGAGAAGGGAAGTTTGGACCATGTACACTGTTTTTATGATAGGGTGATAAAAAAGAAGCGTGGAACACAAGGTGAATTTTCCAGGTCTTTGGTAAGTAGAGTTGGTAAGTGAGAGGAGATAGGACTTTTGTGATGGTAAAGGATCCTTCTTGTTTTGGATTGAACTTTGGAGTGGGAGAGTGGCATTTCAGGTTTCTGGCTTCTAGCCAGACTTTGTCTCCTTTGGCGAAGGGGATGAAACCTCTGTTTCCTCGAGCAGCCATAACTTGGTGAGCGAGTTCATGAGCAGCGAGGGCTTCATTTTTAGTGGTGGTGAGGTCTTTGAGCTGGGATTCTACGGCAGGAATGTTGGAGGTTATGAGGATGGAGGGAAGAGTATGGGGTTCATATCCCATCATGAGATAGAACAGAGATTGATTGGGGTGATGGAGTGGGTGTGGTGATTGTGGGAGAATTCGGCATGGGTCATGTGTTCGGTTCATGAGGCGGGGTTATTTCCACAGTAGATGCATAGATAAGTTTTGACTTCTTGGCGCCAACCAGTTGCCAGGTTTTCAGATAGCTGAGATGTCCTGCGGAAGCATGATTATGACAGCGCGCCACAATGGAGCGGTGGAGGAATTCATCAGGGGGACATAGACATGGCCCTGGTAGGTAAGGATGCCTTCATCAAAGGCCCAATCAGACAAGCAAGAGCGGAAGGCTGGGGGTACGGATCTATCAAGGGCATGCAGTGCGTTCAGAATGAGGGGATCATCCTTAGAGGAGAATGAGACCTTCCAATGCAAAGCAGCGTCAATGACATGGATGAAGAGGGAGTCTGGGAGGAGTACAGTTCCAGCATTGTCGGGTGTGTCTGGGTGAAGATCAGGGCGGCGGGAGAGGGCAGTGGGGCCAGCGAGAAGGCGGCTGGGGACATGGATCATTTTGAGGTCAAAGTTCACTAAATCCAGAAGCCACTGTGCTTGGCAGCAGTTAAGGTTCTGGGCTTGGTGGAAGTAGATAAGGTTCTTGTGATCCGTGAAGACTTGGATGGAGAAGGGAGAGCCGTGGAGGTAGTGACACCATGCTTTAAGAGCGCGGATAATGGCTAGAAGTTCGCAGTCATAGATATCGTAATTTCCTTCAGCAGGGGAGAACAAAGTGGAAAGGTAGGAGCAGGGGTGCCAATCACCATTGATATCGGTCTGTAAAAGAATGGCACCAGAAGCGTGTTTCGAGACATCCGTAGCGATAGCGAACAGTGTGGAGAGATCAGGAAGGTGGAGAACCGGTTTCGAGAGGAATAACTCTATGAAAGAGTCAAAGGACTTTTGGCAAGTGGTAGTCCAATTCCAACCGGAGTTCTTCTTGGTGAGGTCGATGAGAAGACGAGTGACAGTGGAATAGTCAGGGATGAATCATCAGTAAAAGTTGGCAAAGCCAAGGAATGAGCGGACTTCCTTGACTTTGGTTGGGGTGGGCCACTTGGCAATTCCATCAAGCTTGACAGGGTCCATAGCGAGTTGTCCGGGCTTGATGATCATTCCTAGGTAATCTACTTCTTTGACTGAGAAGGAGCATTTCTCGAGTTTCAAGTGGAGATTGAGTTCTTCCATTCGTTGAAGGACCCATTTGGTCCATTTGGTGTGTGTGGTTTCGTCGGAGAAGAAGATGAGAAGATCGTCCATGTAGATAATGAGCCATCCTTCAGAGATCATCTTGCAGAAGGAGTCATTCATGAATCATTGGAAAGTAGCTGGGGAGTTCATAAGGCCGAAAAACATGACGAGGGGTTCGAAGAGGCCTTTGTGAGTGGTGAAAGCTGCTTTCCATTGATGACCATCTTTGATCTGAATATTGTTGTATCCCCATCGTACATCAAACTTGGTAAAGACCTTGGCGTCTTTAAGTTTATCGATGAGGTTGGAGATCAAGGGAAGAGGGTATGCGTCATGAACAGTATGTTCATTGAGGTATCAGTAGTCCTGGCAGGGATGAAGTTTCCCATCTTTCTTGTTAATGAAGAAGAACGGAGCAGCTTGAGGAGAGTTCAAGGGTCGGATTTTCCCAGCACAGAGATTTTCATCAATGAAAGCTTCAGTCGCTTTCTGTTCATCAGGGGATAGAGGATAGATCTTCCCTACTTTCGGTGAGAAAGAGTTGTCGAGGTTAATCTTGTGGTCATAGGAGCAGGAAGGGGGAAGGTGGTCTGCAGTTTCCTTGGAGAATACTAAAGAGAATTGCTCATATTCTGGGGGAAGGGTGACTGTGGGTTTGGCTTTCTCAGCAGCCATGGCAAGTTCAGTGGCATTGGTGAGTTTAGCAATGATGTGGGATCCAAGAGGGGCAAAGCAGGAACCACAATGAATGATGTGGTTAATGGAATAGGCTTCTTTGGCTCATTGACAAAACTGAGACTCAGTTTTGTATTGGAGGTATTCATAGAGATGGGTGTTGTGGATGACATGAACATTGAGGTGTCGAGGGGGTTGAGGAGGGAGTTCAGAGATCTGATGGGATTCTTGATTCATGGTGTGGGTTTGGTAGAGTTCAGAGGATTCATCAGTGGAGTCAGGGATGGAGATGGTTTGGCGAGCCCAGTCAATGGTGGGATTGGTCTTTTGGAGCCAGGGGATTCCTAGGATAATGTTTTCATTTCTGCAGTGCATGACGTAGAAGAGGATCTTGTGAGCAATTCCTTCAATGTCAATGAACAGAGTAGAGGTGAAGCAGATGATTCCGTTTTTGTTCATAGTTTGATTGATGTTTCTAATGATGATCGGTTCAGGGAGTTTCTTGGTGGGAAGTTTGTGTTTCTGGACAAAGTCCCAGTCAATGCAGGACATATCTGTGCAACTATCCACTAGGGCATGGGCATCAATGACTTTGGTAGTGTGTTCTGGATCGATAAGCTGAATGGGGAGTTTCATTGCTTTCGAAGAGGGAGATACAAGTACAGGAGCGCATGTAAGAGAAGGAGAGACTTGTGTTGAATGAGTTCTCCATTTCAAAAATCCCAAGAGAAGTGTACCTTTTGTACAGTAGTCTTTTCTTCATTGTCATTGTCTTCAGTCTCTTTCAACTCAGGGAGGTCTTTGTCGGTGGAGACCTTCTGGACTCATTTTCCCTTCTGTCCTTTAGAGGAGAAGTGAGGATACTCATTGCTGAGGTGTCTGCTTTTTCGGCAGTTTAGGGTGGGGAATCATTCAGGTGGTGGTCAGCCAAGAGATAGCATTGGCGACAGTATTTTTAAGAACAAAGAATTTCTTAAAGGAGTCAATAAAGGTGGTGAGGGTTCCAAAGGTGATGGCTGTTCCAGAAATGGCCTGTTGCCTGAAGATATTTGCCCAGACCAGGGTAGATCCTTTTGTCATGTGGAAGAGAATGTAGGCGATCTGTTTGGCATTGGTGTTGTATATGAAAGTATTTACATGGAGGTAGAAACAGATGGTGTTCAGCCATTGATCAGCTGTATCAGAGGATCCATCAAAGGGTTCAGGGTTTCCAAGGTGGAGTTCTATGGGTTTGGTCGTCATGGGAGTGTGCAGTGGTGGGATAGGTGGAGCAGGAGGGGGTTCGAAGATATCTCCTGTTAGGGCGATGGAGGTAGGAGAAGGTGGGGTGGGAATACGAGGAATGGAGAGGGAGGCGGAGAGTTGATGGGAGAGGTCTAAGCTGTCGTTTTCTTCTTGTTGGAAGGGTAGGACAATGTCTGGGTCAGAGGAGGAGTTCTCATTGTTAGACGAGGGTTCAGAGGTTTCAGAAGTTTCAAGGTCTCGAGGTGGACCCCACAGAGACAAGGGCAGTCTGGGTTGTTGAGTAATGGTGGTGCGGTACTATGGCGATGGTAGCCACAAAGAGTAGCTTAGATCTTTTGTTACACTTGGCCTGGATAGGGACAAGCATAGCCTTGAAAAATGGTTTAAAGGTTCAGAGGTAAAGTGTGCACTTAATGGTAGCACGAAGTCCGAGGAAGACACTCCACTCAACAGTGGGAGCGACTGGTTCAAGGGTTCAGAGACTGGTCTAAGGCCAGAGGAATGACAAGGAGTTCAAGGTTCAAAGGCGATGAGCTGAAATGCTCGAAGGAGTCTTAGAACAAAGATATGATTGATTCAAGGAGATCTAAGCTAAAGTACAAGGTATCAGTGTTAAGGGTTTTTATATACCCCAGTACAATGGTTAAGGGTAGGCATAGAAGGTCACAGAAGAGAATAGACTATGAAGGAAATAGTCGCTGACGAAGCAAGTGAGATAAGGGATAAGACGATAAGGTCTCATGGAACATGGATGAGTCAGCGACGAAAAGAAAGGAAAGTCCCAAGATGAGGATCAAACACAAAAGTACAAGTAGGAGAAAAGAATGAGTCGTAACACCCTCTGCCCTGTTCCCGCTGTCATCAGAATGACCCCTCTGCAATACTGTTAGGCACAGTAAGGACCAAACCTATACCATGTACCTTGACACTTGACAAAGTAACAGAGGCCGCTTCTGATGAAGCCACCGCCTTCTCCAGCTCAGGCACTGTGCTCCTCACCACCTCCTCGACCTCCATTTCAGTCATCTGCGGCACAGCTGGTACCACATTCTCCTCAGGCATCGCCAACAATTTCTGGCATGCCACCCAGTCAGTTTGCACTTGTTCCACCTCAATGATCTCAGCTGCCACATCTTCATTGAGATCCATGTTGGTGTACACCTCTTTGGTGTTCTTCCTAGTGACCTTCCATTTGTCCTGGCAGGGATCACATATGTGTTAGAAGGAACAGAGCAGTGATGAGCATGCCACATACCAATGCTCACCCAAACTCTTCCACCCACAAGCCCAGCTCCTCTTGAAGGGATACCCAGTCCTTGGGCATGCACTTTGCCATGGCTTGAACCCATTCAGTGGCCAGAACGAACCTCTTGTGTAGGTCATGACACTGTAGCGTGCTGATGTCCATCATTGCGCGAAACTGGTCAACTTGGCTAATGAATTGAGCCATGAGATAATTAAAAAAATGTAGAGAGAGAGAGAGAGATATAGAGAATGAATGGATTTGATGTGTCCACAAGTCCACCCTGCTTTTGAACTCTGCCAGCTTAGTCAGCACTCCACCACATCTCTGACTGGGTGTTACAACTCGCTCTTTTCTCCCTACTTATACTCATATGTTTGATCCTCGTCTTTGGACTTTCTTTTCTTTTCATCGTTGACTCACCCACGTTCCATGAGACCTTATCCCCTTATCGTCTTATCTCTTATCTCTTATCTCTTATCTCTTATCTCACTTGCTTCATCAGCAACTACTTCCTCCATAGTCTTCTCCCTTCTACAACTTTCTATGCTTGCCCTTAACCATTATACTTGAGTATATAAACCCTCAATACCAATACCTTGTACTCTAGCTTAGATCTCCTTAAATCTATCTTGTCCTTGTTCTAAGACTCCTTCAAGCTTCTCACTTGTCACCTTTGAACCTTGAACTCTTGTCTATCATCTGGCTTTAGACCAGCCCCTTAAACCCTTGAACCAGTCGCTCCCACTGTTGAGTGGAGTGTCTTCCTCGGACTTCGTGCTACCATTAAGTGCACACTTTACCTCTGAACCTTCGAATCATCTTTCAAGGCTATATTCATCCCTATCCAGGCCAAGTGTAACACTGGGAACAGTCAGTATTCAAGTCCCCCTCAGATATAGAGACTGGTGCGTCCCTATGGTCATATCCCTCTATTTTTATATTGTCCACCATCTCATACTTTGTCTACACCCCATCCCATCACTTAACATCAAAGTCCAGTGTCGTCCCAATAGTCCGGTACCATCAGATCAGCCTGGACTATATTGGACTATGTCTACTATACTGCTCATACTGTCACATCATTTAAGTTCCCCATTATGTTTTATTTTTATTGTTACTTACTATTATCAACAATATTAGGGGTCGGTCTTCCTCTTATTATGTTTCCTTGATTGTAGCTAGGGTCCGGGTATGCCTGGACTTTAAAGTTTGTAGACTTGGAAATTTGAATTAGCTTCTGTTTGGCTCACAACCACTGTCACCATCACCATCTACTGTCGCCGCCTACCGATTACTGTCTTAACATCCATCAAGTCATCATCCAACATCCTCACATCTTATCTTTCTTCACTGATGCCTCTGCCGTTGACCAGACTACCGGTCTAACTACTTGAACTACTCACTAACAACCAGTCTTCCATTGGACTGCTGGGTCTATCTCTCCAGACTTCTCCCCTGTTCTTTCCCCACTTTCTAAGAGTCCCTTTTCTCTCATGCTAACCCAGTAGGACTTGTCCTACCATATGGACTAGCATCTTTACACCGTTTTCCATTCCCTCATGTTGGATGGAGTCAAATCTCCTCTACTATTACATAGCAGAGATGGACAACAAGCACCATGAACAATGTAATGCAGAGAATGGTCTGTCTATGGAGAATGCTAGTTGTGGACACAGATATGGCAGCTGTTATGACTTGCTATTTTATATATCTTGTTATGTACTTGTATATTTAACTTTTGTATTTGGACTACTTTTTTTTTACTGCTGACTTACTTACATTTTGTAATCTCTCCACTTGTTTTGTTAGCAATTACTTTCTTTATATTCTACAATGTTCCATGCCTGCCCTTACTATTCTTGCCCTGAACCTTGTAACTTGGGTATAAATACCCTCAATACCTACTCCATGTACCTTAGCTTAGATCTCCTTGAATCACATCTCAATCACATCTGTTCTAAGTCTCCTTCTGGCACTTGACCAGTCACCTTGAACCTTTGTCTTATCTCTGGCCTTAGACCAGCCCCTTGACCCTTGCACCACACTGTTGAGTGGAATGTCTTTCTTGGACTTTGCACTACCATTAAGTGTGTGCTTACTCTTTGAACTCTTTGAATCCATCTTTCAAGGCTATGCTCATCCCTACCTGGGCCAAGTGTAACAGTGGCATCAGATGTGAATGCAAAGGTAAAGGTGGGGTATTTGGTTAGTGTTTTAAAGTCCAGTTGCCAACTGAAAAAAAGACTGGCAACTGGACTGGACTGCAATTGATCGCAACTGGACTACAGTTACCAGTTACCTCATTTTGTAGGTACATTTAGTTGCAGTTGTGACACTTCAGGCAACCAAAAATATCAGTAGCAACTGGTTGCAACTGGTGTACAGCCACACCCCCTATATAGTATAATTCTTTCAGATTTTATTTCGATTTTATTCACCCATATTGATGTTATATCTTTTCTATAGATCTACTAATGACATCTGAGTTTAGAATGGGTATATTGTATGATTGTGTTGACCGATCTGGGTAAATATTCTGTCATCAGAAAGCTGTTTGTCAGTACTACATTTCATGTGATAATTGCAAAGCGTGATTCCCACGGGATAGGGGCGAAAGGACCAGTTGTTCAAAAGACCAGTTGCAACTGGTCTGGCAACTAATTTAGAACTGTTTGGAGTAGTCTTTTTCAGTCCAGTTGCCAGTTGCAGGTCCCTAGGAACTTCCCAGGACCGCTTTCAGTCTGGTTGCCTAATTAGGAAGGTAAAAACTGGACTGAACTGGACTTTAAAACAATATATTTGATTGGTGTACTTTAGAGCTGATTTTAAGGCGATGGGAATGTAGTTTCTGGGAAGTATGCATATATGTATGAGGATCTATTTGCACATTTAATCAGCACACAACAGAATGCTACTTTTTCGAGAAGGAGAGCTACTTTCTGGAGTGGAAGCACAACTCATTCCAATGTCAGTGCAAATAGCTCCAAAAACCTTAATCAGGTTGGTTATAGAGTAGACAAAAGGATTGTATTATATATTTTTACCTACAAGATTTATTATATCTACACTACTATGGTGGACATGATGAGATGTCAACTCATTATCATCATTGTGCTGGTGGTGGTGGCCCCCCACCCCCATATCAGCATCATTTTCAACAATAATGATATGCTCTTGCTGCTGCTGCTGAATATGGTGGCAACATCCTGGTAGCAGTGGTGCCACTCCATTAACATTGTTGTTGATTTTATGATAGTGGTGATGGTGATGCCACTGGGCCATTGTTGTTGTTGTTGTTGTCATGCTGCTATGACATTCCCATAGTAAGTATGTGAGGGTGGTAGTGCCCCTGCAAGTGTCATCATTGTCATTGATGTGGTAGTGGTAGTGGCAGCGGTGCACTATGACAAATTATAACACTGCATCAACAATGACAATGAGGTGGTGATGTTGACACTGGTGTGATGGTGCCAGTGCCATGCTGTGCTTATCATGGTGGTCATGCCACTACATAGTTGTCAATGGGATAGACAATAATGGCAGTAGTGGAGTTAGCATGGAGATGGATAGGAAAATAGTGTGGCATGTGGTATAGGCTGACATGTCCATTCAAACAGATCACATGACTCTGCTCATAGGCTCATAGTAGTCTTTTTGCTACATACCACAAGCCAACACCACCATCACATTGCAACCAGCAACTGTGACGAGGACAAACTCAATACCACTGTCATACCTCTTACAGCATCAGCACCATTTGAAACATCCAAGCCTGACTATAATTCTATAGGAGTCTAGAGTTTACTAGAGGGAAGCACTAAATGGAGTAAACAATCAATGGTAGGATTGGATTCTCAAGTGGATAAGAGAAAACACAAGAGAACAAGACTAGAGAATACTAGCTCAGTAACTGATCTACAATTCATATACTACAGAGATAGAGGCACAGACTGTGCAGTGCTTATCTTATCTATAGATACTATACTTGATTTACTATGTAGAGACTGGGCAACGTGAGATATAAGGCAGTGTACATAAGGCAAGATAGTTATTATTACTAGTGGATATTGAGCATGCCTGCATACAAAAGTCATCCCTTGACATGCACGGGGTGAGGATTCTTATACCTTATCCCAAGATGTAGCTGGATTGGTGGTAGTAGCACAAAGTGCTTTTCCCTTGCTGCATGTGGGTTTATATTGTCCTCTGGACCAATTACAATGGGAGCAGCATGAAGAGGGTTTTTTATAATCTTTAGCGAAATGATCAGTTCCTCTGCAGTTGAAATAACTAGAGGTAGATCCTGATGATTCTCCTCAGGATCGTTGTCCAGGTCTATGAAATTTGGAGAAGCTGATATCAAGGGTATTGTCTTCTTCATTAATGAAGCCGATGTTCATAGAATCATGGCAGAGGGATTTCTTTTCAGATCTTCTCAAGATAAGTCCAATTGATTCCTAAGTAGATCCCACTTCTGATATTAGAGCAACATAGGGGACAATGTCTGTTTGTCACTTCTTTTCTCTAGCAATCTGTGTGAGAATGGAAGGTCTCATACTTTTCTCAAGTATAGCACAGGTGTGTGCTCCATCAATGCCTGCCATGTTGTATAGGGACTCGAACTTGGTGATGAACAGTCCCATCTTGAGATCTCCTTGGTGGAACTTGTTAAGCTCCATAAGAGCCCAATCTTTCTGATTGGTGTGGCAGAAGAACTTTGGTAGTTCTTCTTTGAGATTAGACCATAGGTAGATAGGTTCTCAAGCTAGACCAGTTTCAGCAAACTTTCCTGCAGTAGGTCCTTTGAGTCGGGATAGGACTGCTTGGACTGCTATGTAGGAACCAGGGGGAATGGCTATAGCATTAAGGTGTAGCCATGCTTGTATCTTAGCCCACCATTCATCAAACTTAGTGTGGCTTCCATCATAGTCTCTTGGGTCTACAAAGATCTCAACCTTTTGAGTATATCCTCTTGTGGTGGTGCTTGTAGTAGTTGATAGAGTGTTTAGTCGGTTAGTAAGATCAAGGACATCATCTTGTGGGTCAGATTTATCCTGTCTTAGGCATGTGACAGTAGCCTGAAGTGCATTAGTTTCTTGTCCTAGGGTGGTGCAAGCAGTAAGTATTGCAGCCATGATATCAATAACGGCATTCCATTGTTCCTGCAATGGGGCCATGCTTTGGTTATCTAATACTGATTGGAAGCTATTGAAGGCATCTGCAATTGCATTGCTTCCATTCTGTTAGACATGATGACTTAAGTGGGGTATTGGAAATCTTCTTCTGATTCGTTTTCTAATGCCAAGTGATCTGCTAGTTCAGCTTCTTGTTTCTGAATTCTAGGTGCGGGGACTCTGACTGGTGCGAGCAGCGGTAATGGTTCATCTCTTTCAGCAGCAGTTTCTTGTTCAGCAAGAGCAACTAGTTGTGCCTGACAGATATGTTGCTGATTAATGAATTGGAGATGAAGTGTTCTGCATTGTTGAGCAGCTCTGTCTGCTCAGTTCACTCTTTCTCTTACTTGTTCTTTTTTTTGTGGCTCAGGGTTCTCAGGCCTGATTCAAATGTTTTCAGAGTTCTCGTCTATTTCCACAATGGAGAGTATATAGCTAGTATGGACAGTAATGTAGTGGTGTCCTAAGAGCTGATTGGGGTTGGAGTGTACTAGGGCGATAGCCAACAGTACTGTCAGGAATCCGGTACCAGCGAGGTAGGTCAGGGAGATAAGAAGCAGGGGTAGAAGTTCTCTCTCAAATCTGTATCTATTCCCTGATATGATCTGTGTCCTGTACCTGACATCTAGCATTCTCAATCCACTCAAGATCTCTGGTGCATCTATGACCAAGCTCAATTCCCTTCAAGTGTATAATTCTATGGATTTGTTCCTCTGAACCCTCTCTATATGTATGCTGAGTGTTAGTTCTTTGAGGAATGGCAGATTGGGCAGATCTGTTGGATAATCTACAGTAGATGGGTTTCCAGTCTATGGGTTCCAGTAACTCAGATGGTGCGTGAAGTGGGGTACTGGGGTTGTAGATCAGAGATCCGAGTGGTAGATATACGATCTCAAGATCTGCATATGTAGAGGTTAGGCGGTGTTCGGTGTAGACGGCATATCTATTTGCTAACTGACCTGGTAGATCGTTAGTATCAATGGAGGTGGCCCTGACTATAGTGGAGGGGGCATCGAGCGGTGCAAGGGTGGTGTTGTTGACAAGGGTCCTATACCCTTGATCTAGGCTGCTGTTGTAGTCAGCAAGTTGATCTGACTCCTATATGGACTCATCAGTCCTGTCCATACTTGGCCAGCATATAGCCAATCGGTACCTGTAGGTTCTCTTCCTCTCTTTCAATCTGAACTTCATAGTCTGACGGGTTGTACTCGTTAGGATCATATGATCCCGATCTAACAGCTTCTCCCGGTACTAGGTGAAAGACATCTGGAAAGAGGATGTCTGATGAAGGGCCAGTGATGGGAGAGCAAGGTGGGGATGCCAGAGGTGGAAGGCTGGGTCTTCCTGTGATCATGTGCTTGTAAATGTTGGAGATGCAGTAGTAAGGCACTATCAAAGTGTGCTTGTCAATGGGATTATATAATGGCCTATCAATAACCTACTTGGTTCAATCAAGTGAGATGGGGTGATGGTAAAGTGGTGCTGGGGTCCCAGAGAGGTTAGCTAGACCTCGGCAGTTAGTATAGTCTTGTTCTAACGAAACGACCAGAACCCATATAAGGGTCTAGTGTTTGAGAACCAAGAGTACTAGGGAGGATGTTCTGGGAAAACTCCAAGAGAACAAGACTGGAAAGTCTTGTACTAATTGGCTATGGTATTTATACTACTGGTACAAGTGCACAGACTAAGCTGTGCTTATCTACATATACTATACTAGGATTACAATGCTATAGACTGGGGAACATGAGGCGAACATGAGTTATATTGTTACTGAAGGATAAGCATAGTATGAGGCACTGTGATGGCAGGATACGTGATGTGAGGTACCATGACGGCGGGATGCGTGATGTGAAGGCACTATATTGGCGGTGACACATGCTGTGATAAGTGGGATCTTATCTACATCGGCCAGACCTAGGTGCGCTCTAGGTATCTCCACCAAGGGACTGCTGATTGCTGTGTGTATTGCTGCAGCACTGTATGACATAAAAATGCTGCTAACCAGAGAGAGAGTCACATCATGCAAGTGTTACTAATGTACAATGTTAATGGTGACACATAGGTGGAGGTTGCATTGTGCTGCTGGTGTGGTTGCCTGATTTGGAAAGTCACAGCTTGGCTATTGTGGCTGCACTGTCTACATAAGTGCACATGCACATCCTCAATCAACTTTAGCAGGTCTGTATTTGCATTTAGTAGTCTGGAATTACTCCTGCATACTCTATGGTCCATATACAGTATGTTTGATCACTTTGATTCACCTGATTCAGCTTTGGTGTGACTGTTTAACTTGATAGGTCATTGTGATGTAACTGACATCTCTACTAGTAGATTGTGATTTTAGTCATCCTCAATGACACAGTGGGTTGGCATGGTCACTAGGTGATCTGGGATGATGGTGTGGTGGTTTGGACACATCAGGTGCATCTACTGTTGTGTGGTTATGTTTTCCATGCTGACTCACCTTGTACTCAGCTAGCACATCTGTTGTAGAGAAGCTACACTCCCTAACCTGATACAACATCATCTAGCCATCTCATCACTTATCATCAGTTCCCAACACCACATTCATCATGTATTGAAGTCCAAAGTCCTTTCATCAAGTTTGAATGAAGTCTGAAGACATATTGAAGTCTGAGTCCTTGTATCGCAAGTCCAAACCATGTCCTATGTTCTATGTCCATTCAAATTGTATTGGGTGTTCTTTTACTGGTTAGTAATCATCTATTCACATTTCAAAACTTAACTACAGGATTATTTCATGAGCATTGTCATTTGTGGTGACAACCTCGTGTTTGTTCCTAATTACATTGTCTTCAGACTTGAGGAACAACTTGTTACAGGGACTTGGTCATCATCTCTGACTTCCTATGCTCATGGTTTGTTTCATCCCCTTATTTTTCTTTATCCTTGATTACCATTAAGTCCAGAGTATGCCCTGAGACCATAAATATTTGTATTTGGACATCCAAATACATCTTTTGCCCAGTTGGTGTTGATCATTTCTTTCTCATCCCATATCGTCTCAAATGTCTCCAATATGAAGTCCAGTGTCCATTCCACAACTTACCATTGTTCTCTCTCAACTCTTGTGCCCTCAATGCTCTATCCTTTATGGACCAAAGCTCAGGTGTTTCTTTGGTGTCCTTCCATTAACTTATGTATCTCACCTATCCAAAATCTCAGACTTTATCTAGAATTCTCAGGTTCCTGTTCTTTGTCCTTCTATTCATCAGCTCGTGTTTGAATCCCTTTAGGGTTGAACACATTATACCCTTACACTATTCTCTCTTGCTAATGACCTGATTGACTTAGTCTAGGAAGGTTATCAGCAACCCCTCATCAGCAAATCCCTTAATTACTGGCCAGCACTGGACAGTCAGTTATAGGGAAGTACAGCCACCACAGACTGGTCCCCCTTTGTACAGCACTGTCACATTACTGTACAGTCACAGAATGCTTAGCTGGCCATATAGCTGCTAGCTGTTAACATTACATTATAGTGATATAGTGCTACTACAGTACTATACAGAGCTTTCCAGTAGAGTAGAGATCTGTGCCTTTTTTTTTCTTACTTAGACTGCCTCAACTCAAATGTTATAGAAAAAAAAAAATTTGTCAAATACAAACTCTACCAAAATATAAAAAATGAATGGTGGCAACAAAAAATGAGTGGTTGCTTGAGTGAACATGGTGGGATCAGGGAATGAGGGTTGGTGCTTACATTCATGCTCAGATAGATATGGCTGGGGTGGAAAATGAGTGTTTAGGCTCAAGTTGACATGTTGGAAGTGGAAAACAAGCAATTGTACTTGAATGGACATGGTGGAGGCATAAAGTGAGTGTTCGGGCTCAATGTGAGATGATGGAGGTGGGAAATAAGCAATTGTGCTCAATTGGATGTGGTGGAGGTGGGAAGTGAGCATTCAGGCTCAAATTGACACATTAGAAGTGGGAGATGAGCGATTGTGCTTGAATGGACACAGTGGAGGCAGGAAGTGAGTGTTTGGGCTTGATTCAAGAGAATGGAGGCGGAAGATGAGCAGTTGCACTCAGATGGACATAATGGAGGTGTAATGTGAGCATTCAGGCTCAATTTGAGACAATGGAAGTGGGAAACGAGTGATTGCACTCAGATGGACATGGTGGAGATATAATGTGAGCATTAGTGCTCAATTTGAGATGATGGAGGTGGAAATGAGTGATTGTGCTTGATTAGACACAGTGGAGGTGGGAAGTGAGCATCTGAGCTTGAATTGTAATGATGGGAGTGGGAGACAAGCAGTTGCACTCAAATGGACACAGTGTAGGTGGGAAGTGAGCATCTGGACTCAAGTGGGAGACGAGCAGTTGCACTTAGATGGACATGGTGGAGGCGGAAAGTAAGCATTTAGGCTTGATTCGAAAGGATGGAGGTGGGAGATGAGCAGTTGTACTTAGGATGGACACAGTGGAGGTGTGATGTGAGTGTTTGAGCTAGGTTCAAAAGGATGGAGGTGTTACACTTGGCCCAGGTAGGGACAATCATCACCTTGAAAGATAGATTCAAAGAGTTCAAAGAGTAAGCGCACACTTAATGGTAGTGTGAAGTCCAAGAAAGACATTCCACTCAACAGTGGGAACGACTGGTTCAAGGGTCAAGGGGCTGGTTTATGGCCAGAGATAAGACAAAGGTTCAAGGCAACTGGTCAAGTGCCAGAAGGAGACTTAGAACAGAGGCAATTGAGATGTGATTCAAGGGATCTAAGCTAAGGTACATGGAGTAGGTATCTAAGGTATCTATACCCAAGTTACAAGGTTCAGGGCAAGCATAGTAAGGGCAGGTAAGGAACATTATAGAATGTGAGGGAAGTAATTGCTGATGAAACAAGTGGAGTGATTATGGAATATAGGTGAGGCAGTGAGAAAGAAAAAAATGTCCATGTATGAGGTTCAAACAAGTGAGTACAAGAAAGATAGGAGAAAAGAACAAGTCATGACAGGAGGTGGAAGATGAGTGGTTGCACTCAGATGGACATGATAGAGGTGTGATGTAAGCATTAGGGCTTGATTTGAGACAATAGAGGTAAAAGATGAGTGATTGTGCTTGATTGGATATGGTGGAGGTGGGAAGTGAACGTCCAGGCTCAAATTGTGATAATGGAGGTGGGAGATGAGCAATTGCACTCAAATGGACATAGGTTTGGGCTTGGTTCAAGAGGATGGAGGTAGAAGATGAGCAGTTGCATTCAGATGGATATGGTGGAGGTGGGATGTGAGTGTTCAGGTTCAATTTATGATAATAGAGGTGGAAGACAAGTGATTGCACTTGAATGGACATGATGGAGGTGGAAGATGAGTGATTGTACTCAAATGGACATGATGGAGATGGAAAGTGAGCATTCGGGCTTGATTTGAGATGATGGAGGTGAGAGATGAGCAATTGCACTTGATTGAACACAATAGAGGTGGGAAGTGAGCATTGGGTGTGGTTTAAGAGGTGGGAGACAAGTAGTTGTGCTCGGATGGACACAGTGGTGGTGGGAGACAAGTGATTGCACTCAAGTGGACATGATGGAGGCAGAAAGTGAGCATTTAGGCTCAAATTGAGATGATAAAGGCAGTAGTACTGTGGCTTGGCTTGGTTCTGTTCCACTCCATTATTTCTGACTTATAGATAATATTCAGTTCCTAGAGCAGAACCACACCAGATGTAGAGCCAACAGTTGAAACAGCTTAGCCACAAAGAGCTGGATATTGAGGATGTTAGTAATATTTAGATAATGGCAGCTTGAGTTGGTCTGAGCCAACTTGAGCTGATTCCAGGTACAAAGCACAATCTAAAAAATATATGAAGAAAGTACCAGTACTATCAGACACCATACAAACTAGCCTTGTAGTGGCAACAATAACAAGGAATAATAATAAGTGTGTTGAGAGAAGCAATGTGGGGATGTCAGAGGTCCATTCATTCCAATCTCAAGTTCATTGACAATGAATGCAGGTGCTGTGATGTGGATGGAACTACATTGGGTGGTGTTAGATGCTGGGAATGGTGTCACTGGCTGTTTCAGTTGGTCAGACAGATCCAGACATGTAAAGACTGGGCTGCTGGTTGGGATAAATACTTACTGTCAATTATGGACCTGAGCAGCAGATTGGACAGGGCTGTCATTCAAGTGGGCTGCCCATCCAATCCAATCTGGCTTTGTGGTTGGTTCTTGGCAATGAATACAAAGAGCTTTCATCAAGTTGTGAAGGTGTTTATAGTCTGGCTTCAAACTGTACTCAAGATTTCTGGTATAGTCCAGAAATGTCTTCATCTCATTGGGCATGTCAGGTAAAAGTATGTATATATTCTGTTTCTGCTCCTGATTGGCATTATTTGACCGATCTGCCCATGGTAACTTTTCATAAAATAAATAGATCAAGATGTATGTGAGGGACTCCACATTGTCCCTCCTAGCCTGTTCATATTCAAGGTGGCTGCTGACTGATGTGAACATGAGTGTGCCTACAAAAGACTCCTTGTTATGGAAAGAATGATACAGTCATGTTTTGGGGTGTCAATACTCCGCAGTGTGGCTGAAGTCGATGAGGTAGATGATATGAGCACAGAGTCTGTGGCCAGTGAGGATGTTGCTTGGCTTGAGGTTTTGGTGGACATAGTTAAGGGTATGGACAATCTGTAAACAATTCATCTGATAGTCTGATGTCAGCTTGCACTCATTGTCACTCAAGAACTGAAATCATACATACTGAAATGACCAGAACCCACCTAAGGGTCTAGCATCTGAAGTGGCAAGAGTACTAGTGAGATGTTCTGGGAAAACTCCAAGAGAACAAGACTGGAGAGTCTTGGTCGCTTGGCTATAGTATTTATACTACTACTACAAGTGCACAGACCGTGCAGTGCTTATCTACAGATACTATACTAGTATATGAGTTGGTACCACTGG
>JBBPJQ010000559.1:0-21011 GCA_038088795.1 Boletus rex-veris
AGGTTCATACCTTGGATATGTTCCGAGTAGGGCGTTGGCAGCAGCATGGCCATACCGCACAAGGCAGACCTTGAAGGCCATGTTTTCCTCCACTCATGGCATGACTGAGGATACCAGGACCCCCCGCGGCGGCGACTATTTTTTCACTGGGTCCAAATACCGACAGGAGTGGGATAATAGCTCGCGAGATCGCTTCGAACTCGTTGACAGGGTATGCTGTCTCCCATCTTTTTTCCTTCATCCCCATTCTCCCTGTCTCCCTCCGTGCCGCACCTCGCCATTCCACATCTTCTGGCCCTGTGGCAGTATGCAGAGTATCTGACTGTGCACGGGTTTCTGGTGATCCTTGTAATCTGCCTCAAGAAAGGGCATCAGATTCGAAGCCCAGCAGTCGGGAGTTTCGAGCCACTGCCTCACGGGCGTTTCCGAATTTCAAGCGCCGCCAAATGTCAGCCGCGTGCGGCACAAAAAATTACAAAAAGTTGCGGCCCATATATCTGGGTCTCTCACATCTCCTTCTGTCCTCGCCGCTGTTCTCCGACTCCCTATGTGGGATTCGTCATTTCAATCAAGATCCCCTTTCATAATATTCCACTGTAAATCACACATCGAGACCTGTCGGCGGAACTTCATACCTTTCCTGTCCTGAGCCTCACAATGAAGGCCGACATGGCGAGAGAGCTTGCGTCCTTTGAGATCAGACCGTTTCGCCTATCATGATATCCCCAGACATAATAGGGGCCCGACAGCCGAGTCTTGGCCTGCCCTTGCACACTGCGGCTCTGTTTAGCAGGGTCTCGCTGTCTTGCACTCTTGCCTTTACCCCTCTCATTCATTCTAGATGCCGCGATCCGTTGAATTCTGTGTCTGAAGGGTAACGCTCCGTTGCGGCGCCAAGAAACGCCAAGATCAAGACGAGGGAATTCTTCGTTAATATCATGATTGAACTAGCCAACATTAGCGGGTGGAGGGTCACTGGTCACCGGTCACCCCAAATATTAACATTCACATCAAAGGTCTCGAATTTTGCATGTCAGACGTTGCCGGGGAGCTTGGCAAGAGCTACAATGGGAAGGGACTGTTCGTACTCTACGGCGGACACTTGACGATATGACCAACCTTGAAGTCATACATGCTCGGCACGCGGCGGCACTTGCCGCAAACTACAAAGTACACCTGCCTGGCGCATCCTGGCTTGATAACTGCCAGCAACCCACTACATACCTTACCGCGCCAATGCATTTGCCAGACCTGTTTATAGTCGTTACCGCGTCACCAGCTCTTGGCTGGCATCAGTGATCAACAAAGTTGACTACTCGACAACGTACTTGAGCGCTGCATTGGTGATTCAGAGTGACGAGTCTGACCTTCAAGGGAGGTATTCAAAGGTACTTTTTGTCAACTTCAGTTGTTGACAACCCTCTAGGACTTCCTCCGATCCAAGACACGGACACAGCCAACTGGTCGTCTGGTTTTATGTCTACTAATGCGGAAGCCACCTGTCTGTCCTCTTTCCAGCAAGACGAAGATGGTATCTGGCGTGCTGTATTGTTCATGCAACATGCGCCACCATGAAACTTCACCAATCGTGACGGTTTCATTTGAGAACTGGTGGTGAACGTTGACCCACGTCCTTTGTTTCCCATACAGTGACCCGTGCACCATTGTCGTTTTTCTGTTGCTGCTTCGGCATGCCCTTGTATCGACTTATGATTAGTCGCAATCTTTGTTAGAGGTTGTGCACGTACTTACCAGCCAGGTTCCTTAACTGTCAGAGAGGATGTAGCTGGGGAGCTTCGCTTCCTTGGCAAATAAGTAACTGGACGCAAAGGATGTTCGTCGACAGTAGAGATACATTCCTTTGGGCGAAAATGTATACATGAATGAATGATGATACATGAGAGTGGCATATGCATGTCATTACAAATCTAGATAGCTCTAATAACCCGATCGATGCCGATGTTCACTTCCTTGGTAGCCTGTTGTAGGTGCGAAAAGGCTGAGCGTATCGTTCACTCCCACCTCAGGGTGCAGGTCCTCCTTTCTCGGTAGTATCCTCCTAGATGATCTACTACAGAGACAGCGCAACTTCTATCGAATTCGTGTCCACTATCGAATTCGTAGCTTCTCCAGGAAAACGAGCGAAGGCTGGGCGCCATCCACTTGGTCAGCATCATCAAGATTTTCCGCAGGCGTGCCCGTACCTGCACCCTCATCCCCTAAGGCTGGTGTGGGAAAGTGACTTGGAGCATCAAAATATACTGTACTGCGCCTGTTATGTTCTAGATCCACATCTGGGCCCCGGGTAAAGGCCTGCCCGCACTGGTACCTTGAATACTCCTCCTGGGTAATGGCAGGACGAGACTTCTCCATGTTCATTTCCGAGATCGACAACGGGCGACTGACATGTTCGAAGTCCTCCCCGTCTGCACCTCGTGTCGAGTTTTTCTCTCGCCCGACTGCCGGATTTTGGCCGACTATCTCCAGAGGCGTCAGGTTTGACTGGATACCCGTTGCTGCATCGTCAGCCTTGGAAATAACCTCTATGCGAAGCAGGCACGTACCTGATCTACGATCTCCTGGTGAACAGGGGGTTTCGGTGTAGTGAATGTCACGTCTGAGGGGTCATCAACGATGACATGAAGGCGACTAGCTTGTGTGTTCCGGCGAGATGCGTTTTCCTCTGGCACTGCGCCCCTAGCTTCGAGATTGCGTCCGCAGCAGAATAAGCCGCGCAAGAAGCCATACAGCAACATGACGACCCTGGGCGGCATGATGGACGCTTGCAAAGCCAGGGACTTCCTCAGAACTAAGGGATGCACCGAGAAGAAATTTGGATGGTGTTGGGTCTGAAGAAATAAACGTTTTCCCGTGCCGAGCAGCGAGTGGGACATGTGGTGACGGAAAGGTGAGTAGTTCATACACGAGAAGTGCAGCGATTACAGCAAGGCTGCAGCGTTGCCGCTTCCATGCTAGCCAGGTAGGCGACTCTTGTGTTTGCTCGCCTTTGCCAAAATTTTAGTGGCTGGGAAAACAGCCAAGGAAGATTGTGGCTCCGCATGAACGTTCCAGGGTATTGCAGAGGCGCTAGCTGACACGATGAAGGCCATGGGAAGGGGAGTACCTGGACCTATCATAAGAGACACTGTCCGGTTCGGATTTGTGCTTGCGCATTTGTCGGTGGGGCAAAAAAATTCATCGTCGACGGAGCTCCATGTTGAGTTACACACATAATGTAGGCAACGAGGAGTCTCGTCCAGTCACGGTGCCTAGCTTCATCCCTGAGGGAAGTTGCTCTTATCGGGCCTCGTTGTAGATAATGACGAATTTGACTCACGGTTGATAACAACATGGTCGTCATTTCCTGTGCGACGCGGGGCTTTGGATGAGCCTATGCAAAAATCAGGTCGAAAACTGTCCTTGTTCAGATCCGAGATGGGTGGACGATAGAACGCATAAAGAGCGCAAGCAGACAGAAGAAAACGCATCGGGAATCTGTGGGACAGGTTGGGGGAGACTAAATAAAAATCACACCGCAGTTTCGGAGCTTCCATCATCTCCGTTCAGACGGATGGCCGTGCATCATGCAACGGTCCCAGCACTTGTACATATAAGTACTAGCTCCAGTTGCGATGTCAGCAGGGGAACTCAATAGTTGCAACCTCTGCTGTATCCTGCGCTGCCAGTGCGGAAATGAAATCTGGTAGAAATGTAAGGGAGATTTCTACCCACAGTAAAAGTCGTTAAAGTTGGTGTGTGTTTGCGAAGTCCGACCCATCGGACTGGGCGTAGTGACAGGCTGACCCACGCTGGCAGGTTAGCCCCATGGGACACTGACGTAACTATGTCTTTTTTCACTACATACTGGGGAAGCAGGTCCATGAGGAGAAGAAGGAAACATGTTCCGATGCAATTGCTCAGGAGACACGCCGAGACTCAGGACACGAGCGAGTTCCGTGGATCGGTCTATGACTCAAGGACATTAGATAATCACTGCTTCTCCCATTATATAAGCACACGGCTACTTGGTTCACGCCCTTAGACTGCAGCGAGGTTGCGACAGAAGTTATCGATAACTTGCTGATCCTCGTAAATTAGTCCATACATTGATAAATTCACACTGTGATACAACCAGTAGCCGACCTTCTCAACGAATCTACCACGTTGACTCATGGCTCACGACCGTAACGCATTGGTGTGTCCGCCAATGCCGCCTTTAGTCTGCCTTCTCACTGTTCTCGACTGCATTACTACAGTGGCTAACCGGACAAGATGAATCGGTAGAAGTTAACCAGCGTGCGTTGATCGACAAGGTGCTTGCCCGCTACTCTGGCGAGTTCACTGGTAAGAGACGTTCGACCGTGGTTCTTTCTGAATTCAAACTGTTCACGATGTCAGTATTCCGGGAACTCCTACAAAACTCGGATGATGCTCGGGCGTCCGCAGTCGAGATTCACTTCGAGACTGCTGCATACCTCCGTCGGAAAGAAGGCGAGCAAGGAAACATCGATATCCCGTCCCTCCCTAATCTCAGGTCTACTCATGTACGACAAGTACTCAGTGCCGTCATCCCTTTCTTGTTGACTTGACTTTTCTCGAGGTCACCCAATGGACGTTTAGAAACAATGGAATCACCTTTAGAGACGAGGATTGGACACGACTTCGAAAGATCGGTATGTGACTTGTCTTGAATTCGAAATTTTCGTTTCCCAACGTGCCTGTCTCTTTAGCTGAGGGAAACCCTGACGAAGAGAAGATTGGCGCGTTTGGTGTCGGTGAGTGCAAATATCCCTTCGTTCGACATGTCGGTGCACAAACTCTTGATTAGGCTTTTACAGCCTATTTTCGGTGACGGAGAACCCATTCGTGTCGTCTGGAGGTATAACGGTCCATGTCTATCGAGCTATATGATCCAAACTTTCTGTCAGGGCACGGAATGCAATTTTATTGGAAGGACAACAAGGATCAGGTATCATTGTTTCCCAAAACACCAATTTGTTTCCTCATCGTATCATCTACCAGCTGAATGTCCGTCGTGGTGATCTCCCTTCGAAAGGAACCGCAGATTCATGGACGGCGTTTGAGATGACTTTGCGAGAGGCTGGTCCCATACCGCCAGCGTTTGACTTTATGCGATTCCTCACATCGTCAATCACGTTCATGGTTCACCTCAATGATGTCAGCGTGTATTTTGACGAGCATCGCATTGGCCATATCAGGAAATCACCTGGGGTAGCTAAAGCCGTCGAACCTCCTAGAGGATTGAAACGATCCAGCCAGTCGAATATCATGAATGTCAAAGGAGTACAGTCTCATCGTGAGTCCTCTTCACGCTGTCTGTATGCGGACTAATATCGCATTCTATCTAGCCATTAGGATCAAGTTGGAGGTCATGCATGCCATATATACTGATGGGACCGAGAAACGTCCATTGCTTGAGGTCCTGGAGCCTCGCAAGCCGAAGGGCGGATTTTTCTCTTCCCTTGTTTCTGCCCTAACGAGTCAATCAACACCTCAGCCTGAGACTCCAGCGTTGCCACCACACCCTCCCAAAGATCCGGCAGAACTGCATGTCATGAATGTTACCCTTACTGTGTTCACTGCGGAGGTTGACGTCAAGGTGGACAAGAAACTTTCTGCAGAACTCCTCCGTTCTACAAAGAAGAATCCCCCTATGCGGCTCGAATATCATTTGATTTATGTAGGTGTTTTAGTGTTATCAGCCTTCACGAAGGCTCATCACGTTTCACACGAAGACCGGGAAAGATGAGTACGATCAGAGTCTGGCTGATGACAGGAACCAGCTGGTAGCTTGCAGAAGTATTTTCCAGGGTTTGCGTGCAGATTTGAACGGGTTTGTAATAGTGATGCTCACTTTGCGCGTTGACTGAGGCTGTTTCAGGGTTGGGCATACACGGATCTTCATTGTCTGCGTTGATGTCTTCTCGACCTCCCTCTTTCACTGACCTCTCTACGTAGGGACACGCAACTGGTCAAACCACAGGTATCGGTGGCCACATGGCGTCGCGCTTTATTCCGACCGTCGAGCGTGAATCAATAGATCTCGTGTAAGTATGTCGTCTTGTTTAAGTATATATATACTCACATAGCCCTTCTAAGTGACAGGAACGTCGCGGGTATGCAGCTCCTTGCATGCTTCTGACCTCCGCTAAGTCTGCCCTAGTCTGGAATAAAGAATTACTCTATGTTGGAGGGTTCCTGGCTCGTACGGCATATGAATTGGAACTCTCCAACATCCAGAATTTGTGGGAAGGCGCAGCGAAGTCGAATGGTACGCTCGACTTCCGTCCACCACAAGAGTTAGAGGATTGGCTCCTCCAGCGCTTCATTCATGTTCTCAAATTTTTCACTTTTCATCACTCTACACCCTCGTCGGAGGTGTCCCGGTTGCTGGAAGCTTCGTTCTACGGATGTTCCTCGGCGCCCCTGAGGCTTCTCTCATCTTCTGGTGTCCGCGGAGCCCCTGATATCAGGGAATTTGACCCAGTTTTCTCGACATTTTTGAAGCACCTCCCAGTCTTGCCACAATCCGTTATCCAGGAGGGAGCGCGCACCATCAAAGCCCTGCAAGCTCAAGGCATGCTCTCCCCTATAACCTTTATTGATGTTCTACAAGAACTCCGTCAACATCCTCTTAGCGAAGAGGAACTCATTGCTTGTCTTAAATGGTGGACTGGCCTTAAACAAGATAATTCTGATGTCAACATGGCTCAAATCCGTGTGCGATTGTTGAATGTGGCGGTCCTCAGTGGTGCAGATGGAAGAGTACTTCCTCTGTCATCAGTGCAATATTTCATCAACACCAAGACGCTTGGTACTCATATCCCATCGGACGGACCGCTTCCCGTTACTCTCATGCCGTTGAATATCACCAAGCATTTTACGCCCACCGAGTTGACGAGCTTCAACTGGTGCGAATTTACTATCATCGATTGGTTACAACACGTCTCGCAAGCGGATGTCATGTCGGCGAATCCGGATCACGATTTCACCAAATCGGTGGTCTGGGCCGAGCGTGTATTGACCATTCTATCTCGCGTATGGCCTTCGCTGTCGAACGAGATGCATACCTCGGCAAAGAAGGTATTCGCTAAAAAGAAGTGTATCCCAACGTCGTGTGGATTAACATCCCCGGAGCTCTCGTATTTCTCGAACACCAACGTGACGCTGTTTGGCGATCTTCCGCTGGTACAGTTTCCTTCCGGCTTTGTTATCAAGGGTCAGATGGAGAAGCTGCTCTCATTTATCGGTGTTCGGAAACATGTCGATCTCCAGCTTGTTTTTGACCGGTTAGTCGCGTCGGTGTTCGAATCCATTGATTTCGTGATTGAAGCCGTGTGTTTAGGATGGTGAAGACGGGAGATTGGAGTATATCCGATCTCGTCGGTTATCTAGTCCAGGTGCGGGATACGCTGACCAATGAGGAACTTGCCAGACTGGCATCGACGGCGGCGTTTCCCAAGGAAGGTGCACCGTCGGCTGGGGGTAAGAAGAAGCCTCGGTATTGTGCTCAAGATCTCTACGAGCCCGCAGACATCTTCCGGCAACTGGAGCTTCCCATCCTAGACTGGGGTGCAAAGTCCAAGTGGCGGAATAATTCAGAAGAAGGTTGGTCGCTGGACTTTGTAGTGTACTACCATTGAAAACAACTGATGTGAGGGCTCGATAGCTAAGCTACTATATCGGCTAGGGTTGCGTCGTTTTCCACCATTGGAGACTACGGTGACGCTGTGTTCTTCCTCGGACGCTAGTGTTCGGATGTCCGCTTTCAAGTATCTCTGTGATAACATTCCTTCCAAATACCCGGATTATAATCCAGACAACTTTGGGCATATCGCATTTATTCCTGCGGAGGGTGAGGATGGCACTCATCTAGGAAGGCTGGGAGAGGTACATTGCCCATATTACATGTGCAACTCCATTATAACATTACCTGCACCATTCTAGGTATTCTCTGGGACTCAATGGAAAGTCCTCGGTTTCTCGGTCGTTCAAGACAGTTGTCGAGAAGCTGCCGTCAGTAAACTAGGGATACAGCCTCACCCCCCTACGTCGATGCTTCTTTCCCTGCTTGAAAAAACGCCGCCACCCAATGAAGCCACTGCACGACAGTGGTTTGAGATTCTAGCGGAGCGCATCTCGAGTAAGCGTCCGCTCGTACTTCCTTTTGGTCCTCTCATAGGATGTGATAGGTTTCACTCAACCCCAACTAACGATACTCTCAAAGTTGCCGATTGTCCCCACAAAGGGTTCGGGTACTCAACAATTGCGATGGCTCATGCCTACTCAGTGTTACCTGGGTGATGGTACCAAAGGCGAATTCCACTCCAAGTTGTTCGCCTTTGTTGACTTCGGGCCTGTTGCAAACAGGTTTCTGAGTGCGTGTGGTTCGAAGAGCGAGCCATCCATCGACGAGGTTGCAGAGATTTTGATATCCGATCCCAAAAAGTTTTACGCGCTCTCTGGAGGGTACGAAAAGTACGTGTCCCGTGCTCGTTCCTGTTTGTTGTCCACTCACACCGGTCCCTAGTTTCTTGGCAGAGTTACGCAATCTTGCTGTCAATAGCCATGCTATCACCATTGGCACGATAAGCAAGATGAAGATATCGCCCATTTTGCTCGGTATGCGGCGCCAGAGAGTCTCGAAGACGTCCTTGGACAAGGCTGTACTGGCGGAATGGGATGAAGAAGGATGGGAGGATTTGCACGATCTGCGGAAACCCAGCGAGATTGTCATCGCAGATGATACGAACGCGTACCAACTTTTTGGCGACTCTATCTTTGCCGCGCCGCAAGAGGACCTTTTGGAAAGTGCGCAAGCGGTGATGTAGTCAGAGGGGATATCATGACTGATTACGCCAACAGGCTTTTACGCGTCACTTGGATCGCGACGCTTGAGCACTGTCGTCCGAGAGGAATATAAGGTGTCGAACGAGAAATCGGATACGAAGATTGCCTCTGACGTCCGGACTCTTGTACTCGAAAGGCTACCGCTGTTCCTTCACGAGCACACGCACACGCGCACAAAGGTGTCGCTCTCGTGGCTTTCCGGCGCACACAACTTCAAAGTCAAGGTATTCGCAAAGTTGGTTGTTTCCAAAACGCTTGATGTCGGGAGTGGCAAGACGACACGCACACTGGACGCGTCAGCTGCTGCGAAGCGTGTTGGTTCGGGACCAATCGAGCTGTGGCTTTCCTATAGCGCACAGGTGGATATGTATGAGTAAGTCGCTGCTCTCCATTCTCCGCGAGTTTTACTTGGTACTCAGTTATGGAACCAGAGTTGCGACATCTCTCTGTCGGTTGCTATTTGAGAAAGCCAAGGTTAACGATACCCTCCTGTTTATGACAATTCTTTCTACCGATCTGAAAGCGCTGAGAAGGAGAGGCTATAACGGTCGGTATAATGTACATTCCTGTCCTCGAGTTGCCCGACTCACGCAAACGTCTCATCAGTCGACAAGATCCTCAAGCAACAGCAACAAGACAGGAAGTTGGCGGAAGAAGCGAGGAGAAGTCGCTACATCGGAGCAGAGGTGACCGACTCTGCGGCGACCCTTGTTCCCCAGCCGGTAGCACCACAACCTCTAAGAGCAAACTATCCCGACTCTACTGCGACACGTTCCAAGTCACCCGCGCGGCGCCCTGGGTTGCCTGGAGATTGGGAGCCTGCACCTGGTTCATCGCCACCACCCACGATCCCACCTCCAGCTGCGACACCCAGTATACCACAACAGCCACTGAACGAGTTGGGGACCACACCTCCTCCGATTCCCCCTTCCAACCCCCTGCCCACCAACAACGTCTACCCCATTAATAGCGCACTGCAGAATTTGAGACGCAAGCTCGTTTCGCATTTGCCGTCTTCTTCGGAGATTGTTCGATCCACACCGTCTCCGCAGCCTACACAGTATGCTCCAGTTGCACCTGCAACAAGTTTTCCGCTAATCCATCCATGACAGGAACACGCGACACGTGACGCCTCAAAGTAACATTCGTAGGTGATGTATGTGTCTGCAGAACTCATGGCTTGACAAGTATATGTCCAGGGGCCAATGTTGATATGGCAATCAATGCATGCAAACCTGAAGAAGGGACGTTACTTCATAATCGCAAGAAGATGGAGATCGTCAAGGAGTCTTTGAACGAAGGCTACTGTGATACGTCTGGTCAGGTTGGCAATCTGGAGCTCCTTGGTAGGTTGGAGATTCGTCCCTCAACTGCTGGTTATTGATGATCTGGCTAGGAAAAATGGGGGACGTGAGGGTCTTTGTCACTAAAGGCGAGTCCAGACAAGAGCATCGAAACGGATCATATCCGGGTTACTGAGTGTTGTGTAGATGTGCCCGATGCCGACACGTTCATGACGCGCATGCGCGACCCGCTCGCCCGATTCATACACGTCGTTACACCGCTGGCTCAGATATACAACCTCCCGATGACCTCGTTGCACATTTTCTATGACTTGGCCGGAGGACTCATTGCGTTCAACCGAAACGGAAGCATTTTCCTCAACCTGCGTTTTTTCGAGGCATGGCGTGAGTATCATCAATTCCCTTGAACTTTTGAGGACGAAGCTGAGATGATCCCCTGCTACAGACGATCAAGACGCCAAGAATGGTCATCAACAACAAGCTCAGATATCCTGGTCTGTCCGCTTGCCCTTCTCCTTTGCTTTGGCGGCTGACTCTTTTCTCGTGATGTGTTTAGGTTCTTTACGATCGCACACGAAATTGCACACAACCTCATCGAGCCGCACAATTCGGAACACGAGTTTTACTTTTCGGCGATCTGCGAAGCACACATGCTTGCCTTGTCGCGGCTCATAGGAGCTTCCGTGTGACGGATTTAATGTGGCTGTGTTAGTACAGGGAAACGACCCAAAATGTACCAGCCAATCATAACCAACTTGTCAACTTGAGTACCATTGCGTCAACTTTTGAAAGCTGTTGCAACACCGTGACCTTGGGTTGTCTCGATGGAATTTTGTTATTATGGCACGGGTGAGGACTCATTATATTCAACCGCAACGGAGGCATTTTCCTCAACCTGGGCCATTTCGAAGTGTGACGTGAGTGTCATTGTTATGGGGAGACCCTTTGAGGACGATAGAGCCCAGACGACTCTCCCGGACAGATGACCAAGGTGACGTCAAAGGATCTCAATGGTCATTATGTAACCGAGTCTGATGATCTGGCTTCTTCCCCTCGAATGCTTTCCTGGCTGAGGATTGTTTTCGTAAAGTATAGGCTTCAATTCTCTACGTTGTCATCCAAGACTGCGCACAACCTCATCGAGCTGCAATATTCGGAGTACGAGGTGTCGCTTTCCATTGATCTACGAACCGCACGTGCCAGTGCTTGCATCCCAGTAGCTCATAGGATTGTTAGGGTTTGACAGTGTACATGTAAGCAGTCTGGACCGCCCGCCGCTTAGACCGTAACTTACACCAAAAGGCAGTGATACTGAACGCTTATGGTTCAGTATCCTGGGCGCTAGTTCTAGGTACCTAGGTAAGCTTGTAGGCTTACAGCGTGGATGTCATATTGTAATATGATCTGCGTTGCAAGGCAGGTGGAACCACTTTGAGACCTCCTTTGCTATTCATGCATGATATGATGTAGGCGACCGTGACTGTCGGATTGGGATTGCAGCAATGCTGACTCAAAACCCTCGAGGTCAGTGGCTAGTATCTTCACTGGAATAGTACTGCGGCCGTTATGCCGATCATCGTGGTGCTTTGACTTGCTCCTTGCTTGGCGCGCGATTGATACTTCCACCGTGAGTATATACGCTTGTGGTACTTGAAGGTATTCCTCTTGTGAGTAGTACTACATATACTCTTTAACCAATTTAGAAGCAAGAAGGTAGGAAATGGTCAAAGCACTTGAAATAGTACCGAAACTACAAGATTCACTTGGAGGATGCATATCATCTAGACTGAATAATGATGGAATACTAACATCCTTTGTAAAGAGTCAGACTAGCCGAACTGGGATCTTGGCTCGGGCGTGTGACTCGGAGCACCATTCTCCGGGCTACGGGTACGATTAAATCGCATTCCTGTCTTGAGAGGACCCTTTTCTGTAGTTGCAAATTTGGAGGGTCCAACTCCCTCTTCCATACTAGGTCCATCGTGCACGAACCTTCTCTACTGTCGGACCACAGACACGAGGCAATAAAGGTACCGTGAACATTTGGCGTACTTTGCAGATAAATTCCAAACATCATGCTCGTGTTCTTGCCAGGTGCCGCCCTCTGCCATAGGCGGGGGTTGAGCGCTGGCTGGAGATCCGGATGTGCATTGCATTGATTGTACATGACGTGCACGCTCATGGAAAAGCTGGGAGAGTGTGCAAGTAAGTCATTCCTGTAGCAAGTTACGGGATAGAGATTGACCTCAATTCTAGAAGGTTCCGTTCTTCTAAATGACTTGCTACGATGGTTGGTCCATGCACTCCGTGCTGACCATTAGGCTGCGCTGGATCATATCGATCGGATCCGCCACTACAAACCGGTAGTTGATGAATACCGCTCTCGGTTTCCTGGCTTCCCCAGGCCACGCTGGACCCAAGTGGCCATTCCAATGCCTAACATGTATGGATAAAGTTTGTTTTTTGTCATAGTTCCCTGTTGTCTCCTCACACCCTTGTGGTCATGTCTAGGTCGGGTATTTGGCAAGCGGTACGTCCCACCCGTTGAAGGGTATTTCCATTTCCACGTAAGCCAGTTTCAGGGCATAAAAGGAGCCCGGTGCTCTGTTCTTCCTCTACCCACGTCTCCCTTCGTTCGTAGCGCCATGTTCATCCGTCTATCATTTGTGACACTCATCTTTGCCGTGGCTGCCCTCGGAATGCCGGTCAAGCGCGACGCTGCGAAGGTCGGAAAAGACATCGAGGACCTGGATGAGCAGGCGCAGGCGCTCGACGCGTCCGTTAACGCATTCCCCAACATGGGTGGTACACTCGCCCAGGTATATGTGAGTATCACTGCGGCTAAGCAAAACCCCGGTTCACATCTGAATTCTGATATATGCGCCTTAAAGGCCATCCACGAGGCTACTGAGAACGTGGTTAAGTATATCGAGACTACGACGAACGATGCCAATGTAAGTGTCTGCTGGCAATGCTCCCGTCAGTACTGTCGCTTATGATGATGACCCTCTGCTTCCCATCCGACTCGCACGATAGGCTAGTGAAGGCTTCAATGGTGACGAAGCCAATAGCATTTTGAGCCTTATAAAAGAGCACTTCGGACCCGACGTCAAGAATGGTCTCGATGACCTTGTAGCCAAACACCCCGCCATCTCCGCTTCCCATGCGGATCCCATCGCCGAGGAAGATATCAACACCCTCAAGAAGGATACCAACGCATTAGGAAATGCGATTGTTGCAAAGGCGCCGGTACGTATGTCGCTCCTGGAGTGGGTGTAGGCATGGTGTTGTAAGCCCAAATCCATGCCTATGCCTATTCCGGTTTCATTTGTCCCGTCTGACTTGACGTAATAATCTACGCAGGCGAACATGAAGAGTGATTTTATGGAACAGTTCGACGCTATAAACAACGAACTTGCTAATGCGGCCAACGTATATTCAACTTGAACTGGGTGACACTCTTTCGGTGGAGTCGAGTGCGTTGAAAGAGTACCGCCAATTGTTTCAGATGTAGAATGTTGGTATGACCCGGTGTATCTGCTTTGCCCTGCTAGTACCTTGTTCCAATAAGGCACGAGTTTGCCGTGCGAATGACGGACCCGTTCTTGATGTATGCATGCTGGGGGTTCCATGATTTCTGTCCCCAAAGAACAGTGCGGGTGCGATGCTTCCAGTGCCTTCGTGGTGAGTGATTAAAGGGGACGATGCAATACCGAATCGCGAGATACCATCCATGGCTTGGTCTGCCGGTGTCATTCGTTACAAAAATCCACTGGGTAGAAACGAAACACTGTGGGAAGTAAATACAGTTATAAAACCCCTTCCCGATGCGTGTCATTGTGTGTCGCGCAACCTCGATGTTGTGCGCACGATCGGGAGGCTGTCGCAGGGATGAGTGTATATTTGTGACACGAAACATATAGTACTAACGGCGACGCGCAAAGGCGGGAGCCATGATTGTAAGATAGGGAGCCGGAGCCTCAGTCTCTGGCTTGCAGAGAACATGGTCGCGATAGTCTCGTTGGGCTCATTCGGTTTCACGTTCGCGTTAAGGGCATCAAAGGTGTAGTTGGAACCTAAACACGGTCAGTGCGTCCGACATCGGGGGTCAGTGGCGACACCCCAAGGCCTTACATGCAAGACCAATGACGTCCAATGTCGCTCTATTCCGCCATGGCATGATACCGAGGTTGGTGTCAGTGGTAGTTCCAGGATAATCCTTCTCAAACAACGAGATAAAACGTGGCTGTATTGCATACGACGTGTGATTTGCGCGACAAGAAGTATGAAGTCGCGTTCTCGGACAGCTTTTGCAAAAAAAATATCGGTGATCGCCCGAATCCTTGCTGGATCTAGTGTATGGTTCTAAGTGCACAATCAATTGCGCGAATGATGTAGAAGAAAACGAATGCTAACCTGCTGGCGACGCAAAGCAACCTTCTACGAAAGGACACCTACAATTCTCGGTCGACGTGCGCAAGTAGGAGCTGCACGAAGAAATACTGCACCTTCTTCAAAGAGCTGGGATCCTATCTGTGTAGGCTTTGGAAGTCAAGTTTCACTTGTTCTTCGTGGAGCACTGAGTTCTCCTAGAAGCGAACGAGAACAGTGAGGTTAGTCGAGTCGCAGTCCATGAGAATGTCAGATAAGCAGCATAACAAATGTAGCATTACATATCAGTGTCTCGCAGAATACTATGTTTCCCTGGTACCGCGCAGGTTCTCCAGAGGAGACCTCAATTGTTGGTACACGTACTGGATGAACTTCCACAGTCCAAAGGCGGTCAGAGAGGCAAACGCAGCGAGCACGGCTCTCCGAGACTCCGACTGGGATCATGATGTCACATTATCGAGTTCTGGTTGAAAGCTTAATGTTTTTAATCAGTCCAAGAAGTTGATGAACGAAAGGAGATCAGGTACTGCTTGGAACTAGAACGTGGGTCTTCTGATCTTACTAATTGGCATGAGAGACCAGTGCGTACGTTAGTTTCCCTGCGTGCCTCGGCGTTCGTAATGCTTGCGTCCGAGTCACAAGTGCGGGCGTTGCCTATAAATGAACAGCGTAGGGTCAGCAAAAGGGTCCAAGGTGGACGTATACGGGAAAAGCTTGGACATGGTCGTTGAGGAAGGCCTCTGCCACTCGCCCGTCCCACACTTCTCGTGAGCTGACGATTTAATGTAATAGGGTAGTGGGAAGCTTCTTTTTCATTCGTTTCTTTGCTATCAGCAAACAAGGGTGCTTACAGCGCTCCTTGTCATGTCGGTCTCGAGAGGTTGCCAGCTTGCATAAAATACTATAGTAAATACTATAAGATTGAGCTGTCCACCCACGTGACCTATGTCCTGCGAACGATGGCGCGGCGCTGCGAACGAGCGTTCGGCGTGAGCCATCGATCGATCGCCAAGCTCAACGGATGCGGCCGTTCCCGTGACCGTGCGAACGGGTCTGTGCACCGTGTTCCTCCATGTCGAACGGATCGCCATGAGCACGTCCGCTCCACATTGCTCGACCGTCTCAGCAGCATCTCATCTGTTGTTCGCGAACCAACAGTAGCCCAGCAGCGAAACCGACGGACCCACCACTTTCTCCATTCCTCTCCTGCCCCGTGCTCAACCACGGGATGTGCGGACGACAGGGGTACCCGGAGCCTATCGATTGCCCTGACCTCATATAGCTCCAAAACGACGTCACGCTCTTCATTCACGTCTATTGTTTCTTCACAGGGCTTTTCCTCATTTTCTCTCACTCGGAAAACACCATGGCGGGTTCGTGCGACATCAATGGAATCATCGGCCCTCGAAATGGTCGTGCATTTCAGTGCGGGTCGATCCATTCACACACGAACAGCTCTATACAACTCTTTCCCATGTTCGACATCGAGCACTGTGTGGGAACTATCCATGCCGTGTCTGAGGCTCTCTATCGTTCGCCATGCTAAATGGATGGCCGTACTGCATCAACGTCTGGAAGCATGCCGACTAGCGTCGTGCATGTCCATGTAGCACGCCCTGTCGAACGTAGTGTGGTGGTGTGTGCCATTGTTGTCGTCTCATCTGTCGTTCGCCGTTCGCAGAGTTTTCCCTCATTTCTCTCACTTGGAAAACACCAATGGTGGCGAGTTCGTGCAACATCAATGGAATCATCGGCCTTCGAAACGGTCGTGCATTTCAGTACGCACCTACCCTGACCTCACTCTTGACCGCTCCGTTCTCGATCTGCGGATCGATCCATTCGCACACGGACAGCTCTATACAGCTCTTTCCCGTGTTCGACATTGAGCACACACACTGACCCTCTTTTCGGAATCAAACGAGGAGCGTACATCCACGAACATAGTGTACCAGAAGCTATTGTTGTAGATTACTCCTTCCAATTACCACATCCGTTTTGTACGTCCGAAGGGATCGCTTGTATCTAGGTAAGCTTGTAGGCTTACACCCTCCCCAAAAGTTCGTTTTGACCGAACTTTTGGCATTATGAATTCTACCAACACTTCAACTGGTTTCTCCCCATTCCAATTACATCTTGGTCGTTCACCTCACGTCCTTCCGCCTATCACACCACCTGATGTGACAACTCCCCTGATTCACTCGCCGTTCACGCTCACATGTCTGTCTGCGTCTCAGTGTTGGCACCGCTGGTGCCCTTCCAACTTCATCCAGTAGTGACGTCCAGGCGAAGTCATAAATCGCAAGCTCCCCCGGGCCATCTCCTGTCAGTATCACAGATACGGGATCCTCTTCAGCACGAGTGAGTCTACTGAATAGTTTGGCGTTCATGGTTGTGAGAGTCAAGTCAAAATGTGCATCTTATGTCACTTCAGTTGTTCCCGTGTCCTCTAGCTAATGCAATTTATCAGGGCACTCTTATAGGTAGCTGTCTTTTCTTCCGAGTACGTGGTTGTGGTAGCATATGTCCTCCTTCAGCTTCGAAGAGCTTATCTCTCACACTTGGTCAAGTAGTGTTATGATAGAATACAGTGTTGAGATAGTAATAAAGATATACGATACAAGATGATACCGTATCCGTCTGTTGGAGGACTAGACATCCAACAAGAGCTGCGCACATTACGACAGGCCGCCCAAACACAACACCCAGCTGTATGGCTCACGAAGCTACGGTAGTCCACACCTGAGGAAGTTGCAGAATAGAGTCAATCTCGGGGAGAGAAGAGTCGACATAGGATCGAGGAAACACAGGACCACAAGTGGGTTCTTCAGAAGGGTCCTCATTGAGGAGTGCAGTCCAATCGATGGTCTGTGAAAAATCCGGCAGTAACAAGCCTTGGGGTACAGGGTCAGGGACTAAGGCCATTGTGGGCGGACGTGGGATCTCCGGAGGTGCAAAAAATCCACCACTTTCGAGAGATTGTAAAATGTCTTCAAATGCGATTAAATCTGTAGATGACGGTATTTGATTGTCTTGAATAGCTAGCAAGATGTCAGGCATTGACTACAACACCCCAGAAGGAAGAAATAGACTCACGAAGGGCAAAGGTCTCCTGCGGATCTTCAGGTATGATATAGTTGTTGAATAACTCGACTTCCCACTGCGTCGAATGGTCGGGTTCAGAGACATCAACTGGCGGTGGAAGGGTGAATAGAGCATCAAAATTGGATTGAAACCATTCATCGATGGAATGTTCGCTTTCCAGTATGGACAGTGGAAGAGGATCTGAGACGGCATGGGGGCATGGCCCGGCCATCGAATCCCGCGAGCGTATTGGCAGCTTTGTTGTATCTACATTGGATAGCCTTCGTTTGCGTGGTCTGGGATTTGGAGGAGTCTGGGTGATTTGAAGAGATCGCGGCATCTGATCATTCTCTAAGGATTCTTTGGCACTCGTGGCAGGGGATGGAAGACAAGAATTGGCTAAAGGGACACCGGAGCTGAGGCTGGTTAAGTAGGTATAGAATTAGAAGGTGCAAAAATCACGGAACAAGCCAGCATACCGAGGACGTTTTGCGAGCTTTGTGGTTGACTCGGACGTTGTGGCGTGGGTTCCCTCCGAAGAGGAGAAACCCCGTTTGCGACCGGCCAAGGTTGGAGGTACAATATCTTCGTCATCTTCACTCTCATCCGTAAGAGACTCGTCGAGGGCAGGTACCGATGATGATGAGGGTGATTGGTCGGGAGATGGGTAATAGTTCCGCGCCACCAGCATCTCGTTCTGCAGGTCCACGTTCGATGCCTTCGACAACTCCATTGTTCCATTCGGCTCACTACACCTCTGCTTATTGACAGGTACACCCCCTTGAACTGACATGTCCTTCACGACGACATTGTCTAGGTCAATGGAAAGAGCACTCTTGGTCAAAGTTGACGAATAAAGCTCCTCGGCCGCAGCCTTGACGCTGATAAAGGCATGGGTGATGTCCGCGCGCAACTGGCGATTTGGATCTTCCTTGACAAGAGCGCGGTACGCGGCATCAAGCGCGTCTGCTCGGCAGTTGTTGAAGTAATTGCGACACAGTGTCGTCCAGCCGATTCGTCTTCGTGCATTAATGAACCACGAGTTGATAGCGGAGAGAGAGCAATTGTAGCGTTGCACTAGAGATGCCTTGACCGTCGGGGATGGGTAAGGATTTGCGATGTTCTCGAGTAGCCAAGAATACGCCTCGGCGATGAAGGAAGTGCCATGGATGAGAGAGAGAGAGCGTGACGGTGGGGTGGGAGAAGGGGATGGGGGCTGCGGGGTGGAGAGACTGATACTGCCCATACCATTGAGAATGTCGAGGAAATCATCTCGGAGTTTGCTTTTGAGCTCTTGGTTCAGTCTCTCGAGCTCAAGGAAACAAGAAGCAATATGATCTGAGCGGGATGGTACTGTACTGTGAGCTTCGACAGTGGGTCCGCCGTCAACGTCGTCACGGAAGATAGCTGGCCAGAAGTCATCCTGGAGTAACGCCATGAAAGTGGTGAGAGTGGTAGGTGGTCCAAGTAGTAAACCTGACACAAATATGGTCAAGCATCCCATTGTTCGCCAAAAACGTCGCTACCCCTAAGCGATCGTTACGTAACTATATCTCAAATATTTTCTCATATGACATGCGAGTTTATCTGAATAGAGCCTCAAGCTCATGTTACTACTAGTTCACTTTCACAAGAAAAGTAGAGATTAGTATACATTAGATATCAGAACAGCATTTCACCCAAATCGGCTCTTGAGCAACTACATGAAATCAGTCAAGACGAGGGATGTAAAAAAAAGGGCGGTACATTCTTACCGTTTCCCCGATTGAGAGCATGCCGAGACCCCCGCTGTTAGATCCTCCAGTGAAAGCCGAAAGTTGCTTTTGCGCCACAAGCTTTGCGAGAGTCATTGCGGCGCCATTCATCATGCTTTGCTTGTCTCCACCACCTCCGCCGACAAATGCATTTCCTGCTTCTTTCATGACCAGACCCATGAGCTGATTTCCTCCACCTTCACCCAGGCCACCCGATACGAGGGTGCCGATGTCAATTCCTGATTTCGAGGTGGCAGAAGAAAGAGCCTGCTCAACGTGTCAGCCAAAAGTCATGGAACCACGTGTGTCATCGTACACTGAAGATCATGGGGCCGTACTTGGCCAGATCATCCTCACCCACTTGCTCGTTGTGAGCTTGGTGCTGTAGAACGATGTGTTGAGATTTGCCTCATATCAGATGAGGAACCGTGCGTACGGAGTTATTCTGGACATGGTGAATGGCGTTTGCAATGTATCCTTTACCTCCTTCGTCGTCGTCGTCGGCACCTGCGTGGGACTGCACCTCCTGCGTATCGACTATGGTATCGTCGTCATCGGCTGTGATCATTGAGGCGAAGACTACTCACAACCACCCTGCGGTTGCTGCCTATGGTGAGGGCTATTGTATTCCTCTCCGCCAGTCTTGCGAACAGTGGCTGATCGGCGTACATCGCCGATGATCAATCAACTGATGGCAACCACAATCAGGGACTTACGCTCAGACTCGGACGATCCACCGCTGGTAGCTGCACTGATAACTTTCTCGGCGAGGCCAAAAAAAGACGACTAGACACAAGTCAACCAGCGCAAAGGGGGCGTACGGCTTCACCCACCATGGCTGTAGGAGTGAGATGCGATTTGATCAAGGCAGCCGAACAATGTCTATATCTTCCGCTTTTATAGTGCTAACACGCACTGCATGATATTCCTTTCTGGGGTGACGTGGTGACAGCTGACCTAGAATAACCCACTTTCAGCCCCAGATCCGTTCTCAATGTCTGAACCGAGTCCAGGGTCATCCCAGTTCAAGCATAGTATGCCACCATAACATCAAGAAATGATGACAAAAAATCGGCCCCAAAGCAAGAAGGCAGATAAGGGTAGGCAGTGGTCACCATTTTTGGGTATCTCTCAGGCTTAAGTTATGTGAGGAGTAAGACTGAGGGTGTGGTTGAAAAGTGATGGGTAATGCCGACTTGGTGATTCGCTCATCGGCTTTGTGATTCCAGACTCTTCGGGCCGTTCAAGCCACCTGAGTCTGACCAGTATTTGAGCCGCTTTCTTTATGGCTTTTTGTTCTTCTTTTCACCCAGTGTCTGCAACTCCAAAATGTACGAATCAGTACGACAGTCGTACATATGGGTTGTCCGCACCTGGGAGTACGGTCAGCTTTGACAAGTCCATACAGTTATTGGCGACGAACGGGATTGAGTTTAACTGGAGTTCTGAATATGGACCTTTAGTACGATGCTAGACATTGATACCCCTGCGATGTTCGCCGCTTTGCTCAACCTCGTGGAATTAGTACCGGTTGGCAACTTTCAAAGCTCCAGGCGTCACCACTGCCCCTTGCTATCCTGCCGTCATGCTTAGGGGGACAAGTTCAGTT
>JBBPJQ010000560.1:0-21005 GCA_038088795.1 Boletus rex-veris
CAGGTCGGAGGGGTGGTAATGGCATGATCCAAATAAAGTTGAGACTCAGCTAAGCGTGCGCTTATACTCGGCTACTATCCTAACCTATCCTATCCTACTTGTTGGAGGGTTACCGAATGAGCCCTTAGGCCGCCAATGATCCAATTGTCTGGGGATCGCTCCCACGGCTCTTCAATAGGCCTTATCTCGATGCTGGACATGGACAGATTCAACCAATGAACATGACCCCTGATGATTGATGGAGGTAGACTCCCGCAGTCCAACAATTTTCCATGAGGGATCAGCTCGAAGATATCATCCGTATCTTTGCTTTGCGCACGAATGACGACTCTTTGTTTAGTGTTCCGAACTGCAAAGTGTACCTGCCAAACATGTCTTATCACTCGATGCTGTGTGAAAGGCCCGGGGCTAGACGACCTACGTGGTGCTTAGAAACAACCGACATGGTAACAAAATCCATTCCTGGGAGGTCAGAAGCAACGGTCGCCATGTTACGCTGCAAGACATGTTGAGTCACTCGTATCATGTTGGAAACTGAAATAGCCACATACGCTACCGAAGAGAATTTGGTACCCTTCATCACTTGTCACGGCGCTCGGTAACTCAATGCCTATTGGTCTACCATCCACCAAGAGTGCTCCATTGAGTAGGTTAATGTGCACCGACTGTGAGTGCTTGTCCCTGCTGGTTGGCGCAGTTTCACATACCAGCCACTGAGAGTTCGGTGACTCCAGCGCCTTCCAGCGGCATGGACTTGGCCGATAGCCTGGCCAAACCATCTGAACAGCACGGTCGACACCGATATCTGAAACATCAGCTTCAATGGCATTCCTTAAGCTCCCCTCGAGAACCAGAGAGAGACGGCAGTCTCGATTCAGGAGCACTTGCGAGTACGTAGGAATGCCTGACACATTGAAGTAAGTTGTGTTGTCAGGGTTAAGTCACGTATCAGACATGCCTAAGGAAGCAGAGGGAACAGTCGTGCATATGATCATGGCACAGGAGAGAGCAATTTCGATGTCCTGCGCAGAACAGAAGAGTTTGTGGCTTTCAGCAGAACCTACATCAAATGTGCTTCGGCAAACAGCCGCCATGTCCCACAAAAGCCTGAGGATTTCTTTGTTTGCGGGCGATATCCCTACATTGTATAGCAGCTCGCGCACCCAGTCAAACGTCTTCCTCCGCACCTTTTGAATAAGTTTAGTGGCGGACTCTGAGACATCTCCAGAGGGTTTCGACACAAGTTTTCCCGCCAACAAAGAAATTACTGCCATTGCTGGGCCATCCGATGGTCCCACACTGACATCGAGAAATAGGCTCTCGAGCTCGCCTAGAAGTGCATGGCAGAATGAACCGTCTTGAAGCTCCTGATGCCACCATAACTCCCCATCACTGCCGACTGGGCCAACCTCAGCAGAAGCTTGAGCTAACAGCAAGTAAATCTCCTGGCGACGAAAGTCAAGAGTTCTTCTCCGCAGTTCCTGCAAAATGTTGAACCATTGGAGTGAACCTCCACTCCGCAAGTGCGCAAATGCAATGAATTCCTGCAAAGAAAGATCGGAATGGCAGTTCCCCTGGGCAGCTAAGACTTCGTTGGATGTATGTGTAGTTTCACCGAGGTATCGTTGCATCCCTGAATCTGCATATGGTCCACTCGGCAGCCTGTATACAGGTCCAAAACAGCGCAGAGAGGATCCTCCGTAAAGATAATACAATCTATCCCAGTGTCGTGGAGCAGAGGGACTTGAAAATAGGGTGAGTGAGGGACTGCGTATGACTTGAATGTGAGGGATGAGTGCACGAATCTGGAAGACTGGTATATCTCGATCAGCCTGATCCGGGTCCTCTTGGGGACGAGCGATCCGGCAGGTGACAGAACGCCATGCATCAAAGGATACTGGACATTGCAGTTCGAATAGCACAACCTTGGTATATAATGGCTCGGCAGGTAACATATATTCAATCGAAGCTTTGAGATGCTGAAAACGTGGGGAGCTATCGTAATAACGGCAAGGGAAACTCTGCTCGGTGAATTCACTCGAGAGTGCTGACCATCTGGGGTGTGCTCGGATGTGCCGAGCGGAGAGGTACTGGTATGCACGGTGAAGACGGTGAATGCTCACGTCATCACGAAGGAGTAGGCCGCCAAGGAGATACCTGGGTACTTCTGGAGAGTAGTCGACAAGAATAGGAATCTCCTTGATGACAAGCTTGTCCAGAGCGACCCAAAGTTCAATTGTCGTCAAAAGCATGACGGAAAGATGGTCAGGGTCATACACTCCCCCCACGTGATGGCATGCAAACGACAGATATTGAGCCACCAAGTTGTCAAGCTGATCGCATGCCTTGTTAACATTTGTGACGCAAGCAACCCAGTCATCAATCTCTTCCCTGACAGCCCGCGCAAAATCATGAAGTATAACGGGAACGTCGTCGTGAGGAACCGCGGTCAACAACTTTGGACGGGACAGGAAGTGAGTCAACGTGCCTTGCAGGCGGGTGTTGGAAAAAGAAATTTTACGTGAGGGATCACTATCACGATTCGCGAGAGAGGTCGAGATACAATCGTGAACGTGAAGAAGGGGATGCTGAATGTCTTTGATCAAATTGAGCTGGGAGGGTTTCCACGGAGAAGATGAGTGTTGAGCAGCCCATAATTTCTGCCACCCCCGATCAACAGCATGTGAAAGATAGGTGCAAGTGTGCAACACTGCGTGAGAGAGCCACTCGGGGACAGAGGCATCAAACTTCTCGAAACGTCTGAGGATCTTGCCTGACATCGACTGATATAGGAAGTCAGGAAGACTAGAATTGACTGCGTGGTTTGCGAGGTTGTACATGAAAAATAAGATGAAGGCTTTGTAGGCACCACGGCCAAGAGAACGATCGAGGGAAGATTGGATAGCAGCTCTGATGAAAAACCACAGGTCCGAGCGTGACCACCTGGGCGAGTCGTCAACTTTGCGTGAGCGGGTACGTTTAACAATGTGGGCAGAACTAGAATGTTTTGTAATGCGTTTGGGTTCAACAGCATGGCCAAGCAACATGTCGGTGGGCAGCTCCTGACTCGTGCCACAGAGAAAACCCGCAAGTTGAAATCTGAAATCTTCATCGTCAAATGATTGAGTGGGAATCTCGATGGCTAGATCGGGAAGCGAGTATCCGGTCCTTCCTCCTTGCCGGAAGTGGAGCGACTCATATAGAGTACAGTGGTCCTGCTTCCGAAATATGAACGCACGATAATGTGGAATAGGGAATACGAGTGTATCTTGGAATAGGTTCTCAGCAAATTTGTGAACAATAAACCTAGGAGCCTACCCCCGGCTTTCATTCCACCAAGCTGCGAGGCGATACGGACACGGGCCAACTCCTTTTTGTCGATGACCCCGTCAGATCCCATATGCTTGATGGTCAGAATAGTGCTGATAAAGACTTTCAATTTTCCCAGCATCTTTGTAATGCTCAGCCAGTGGGGCTTGTGGACGTCGTCTATGTGTTCATTATAAGCAAGCGCTGCAGCATGCACGACACAAGCTAGCGCATAAATATTCTTTGGGCTATGGTCATCATTTTCAGGATGGTAGACGGGAAAAAAAACGTGGTTAACGACGTATTCCAACGAAGAACGACCACCAGACGGAGAGTCGTCGAAGAGGGAGGAGAACATGAGATTTGATTTGTACATATTTGCGAGAAATACATAGATCCGCGCCTTCGAAAGTAAAAGCGCTCCAGGTAGTATGTACCTTGTTCTCCATCCTTCAACACCTTACTCTGGTCCCAAGACTGTGGGTTTCAAGGCTTAGTTATTGATTTGCCAAACTGACCTATCCTATAGGATAGCATACAAACGACCTCCGAATGTGCGGAGCAGGAGCAAGGCTCCTCCGAGTCATGCTTGAAAACGCACATGCACGAGGATGAAGAAATGATCATTACGAGTATGTATTTATATAAATTATTTGCACAGTCAACAGAGATTGTTAATGACGAGACAGATATTCGAGCAACAGATGTCACTTCTGGCCTTAGACGTAGTCTGGTGACCAAACCGTCTAATGAGGCACGACTGCCCGCGGGTTTCTACGCTGCAGTGTATCATAGTAACCTTGAATGGAAAACCGAAATTAAGCGTCCATCAGCAAATAACGATGTCGTCGAATGGGATGGACCAATCCCAATGTGAGTACCCTCTTCTCACACTGGGCTTTAGTGCATCCCTGACGTTCTTAGACCGTCAGATCTGTCAGCCACCATTTGCCTGGAGGTCTATGCATCCTTCGAACTCCAGCCCATGTTAGGTGCTGGAGAGCAGCTGCGAAAGGTAATGATTACTGTGAAACAGTTATTGAACGCTCGTGAGTGGGCCGAGTTTTTAGCAAGGCTCTGGCATCTCAATCATTGCAGCGCTTATCCGCTTTCCGATGATTGGAGACATCGTGTCTCCATGTTCATCCATTTTGGTCACCGTCAAACCACGTAAATGCGAGATCCGTGACTTGCCACCAGGGAGGTGGGCCCTTGGCCCTCGTGAGGTAAGTGGGCGACCAGCGTCAACACGATCCTCAAACATTCTATGTCCACAGCCAACACCACAATCCGGAAGCGAGTTAGAAGATACCACGGACTATGGTCACATGACTCTCCCGCAACGTCCAAAGCCAGCAACCCCTCTTCGCCGCCGATATGTGTCCAGCAGGGCAAGGCTTGGAACTAATAGTCAAGTCTGCGTATTCTTGTGTCGCTCGACATCTAACGCCACATCTAGGCCAACGACAGTCGCACGCCAGCGAGCGCCCCTTTGCGTGCAGCATCCCCGGCTGTGTAAAACGATTCTACAACAGAAGTGACTGCGAACACCACGAGGAGAGCAGACGTCACACGTACTTTGAGATGGACTCGTAATCAGGTACCTTTCTTGGAAGGTTTGGTCAATGGTGAAGTCCGCGGGGAGAGGGTTATTATCGTTGCGGTAATTTTTATGCAATATCATCATGAATGCTTGTGTACATAGGAAATGAAATATAAGTGTACTATGTACGAGTGCGTGAAGGTGAACGTCCGAGACAGTGCCAGGTGGCAAGTATTTTCCATTCTTCGCCAGCCAATTAGTTTGACGTGTAGCGGACATGGCTTGAAGTACTCGTTGTGTGGATGAGATAGACGAGATAAAATAAATGACATCTCTTCGCAAAACCTGAATGTCATGAAGATCGTTGTCCTGGAATACGTGCAACTGCGGAGGTGCAGGGGTTCCAGTCACGAGTTGAGCATAGCTACTTACTTACATGTCCGTGGCTAGCAACGATGGTCAGTCTGATGGCTACCTGCATGAGATGTGTGCGGACGTTACCATTGAATAAGGATATAAAAACCACATGCGGCGACCTCACAGCCGTTCTATCGACTTTTGTCCTGTGCTTGTTGGTGTCCTAGAACCAGTGTGGTTTCACGGTGGAGACAATATATGCCCGTTCATGGTCCGTCAAGAATGGCGCCTGATCGGCCGAGGCAGGAAGGAGGAAAAAACACCAAAGACAAAGGTAAATATACCGAGTCGGAGGGACTTGGAGATCATCCTCATGGTGAAAACGTATGCGTCACATTCACGAAGTCGAATCTGTGCACATTACCAACAGTTCCGTACCGCTACTTGTCAGGACCGTGACCATCAAGGCAAGCCCCTCCCAGTGTTGATCGCATTTGCAACCTGGCTAGTGTTCGGTCTGTTAAAAGCATACCTGTAAGGCGAATCAGTAACATCACAAGCTGGAACCCCGACGGTACTTGCCTTTCGTAACTATCGAGATAGAGTTCGTCCGTGCTACACGTGCACTTGAACGCGGGGTGTTCAAACAACCTCTCCAGCCACGCGGTCAACTTGGCACCTTCCGGCATCTCGAATCTGCGATAGTCTTTGAGAACCTTGTCTGCCCTGAACAACCCTGACGATCCCACCGCGTGTATGCACACGCCGACGTTGTCAGTCGTCGGTTATGTAAACAAGTCGACGTGAATGATGCATGACGCACAGGGTCCAACCATGATGTCCGCCCATCCGAGCTCTCCGCCCTCTTTCCACAACCCAGTCCCACCGACTTCTTTGTCTGCGCGTTCGAACAGCCCAACGAGCGCCTCGATGGCTGCTTTGAATTCGTTTTCGCCTGTGATTTGGGCGGTGGGGTCTTGTGCTTGGAGGTAGCGGTAAAAAGCAGGTACGAGCGTGCGGTTGATGTGGTCGGATTGGAGGCGTACGAGGGCGCGCGCGTCTGGTTGGTTGGTTCAAGTGAGCAAGCGAGATGCAGAGGACATGGACTTGGGCGTTACGGACACGGATCGGTGATCGGCGGCAGGAGAGTTCGTTTGGTCGATGTGGATGCGAGGCTACATAGACGGGAGAAAGTGGAGGCGAGTAAGCGTGCAAGTGACATCAAAGAAGGATGAGAGTGATGAACACTAACTCTTCGAGAAAGTCCATGATGACGGTGCTCTCATTCAGAGCACGGGGCGGGGTGTAATTGCTGAGCCTCAACGCAGGAACCAGACCCTTGGGAGAAAGGTCGAGGAGTTCTTGAGGCTTCTTGTAAGGATCGACTTCGCCTGTCGACGATGTCCGGTCACGGCATTCTCGAGACGAGTTTGAGATGGTTTGTACGTACAATACTAGACAGATTGTGAGTAGATTGGATCGTTGTGGGTCGAGGACGTACTTTATAAGGGATGCCGAGATATTCGAGTGCGACCCATCCACGTTGTACGAACGGACAGAAACACCCTGCGAAGAGGGTGATGTCCTCGTCGGCAGCGTGGCGTTGGACTGTTTGGAGAGCCTCGCCAGTGCATTGTTTGTGATAGGACTTTCCAGTGTCTGTCATGGTGGAAGACTTGTGAGGTCCTAAGTCAGTTCGGGTGGCCCACCACGATGCTCTCACGAAAAGCGTGTCTCTTGCAGGCTCTAGGACTACCACAAGATCTCCCCGACGAGGTAACTTTTGTCACTCGCATTATCGCACCAGGCCCTCACAACACGCAGGACTGCACATGTTCCGTTTCCGAGCTCATCTCGCTCGCCACTGGTGAACAACCCCATTCAGTGTCCCTCAGGGATATCTATGACGCTGTTTGTCGATACAACTCTGAGGCGTATCTAGTGATTCCTTGTCGTTCTTTTACTCCATACGAGCGTTGACGTTTCTTTCAGGAGCCACTTGACGTCCTTCCGGTACTGCTTCCTTGCCGCCATGATGGCGCTATAGACTTGATCCGCCTCTGCGCAAGCAATCATAGTCCAAAAGAAATCATGATCGTGCTCCAGGAAGCGATCGAGTACTTGCAAACACGTTTGAACTACGACGAGGACGGAGAAGAAGAACACAACGCCGATCTCGCACAAAGGGTCATTGGCATCGTCGTGCTCTCCCAACCAGGTTCTTTTCGTCTGATAATGAGAGGGCTGATAGACTGATTAACACGTGTAGCTATTTCTCGATCGAAACTCGGCAAGAGATCTGCGCTCGAGTTGTGCTCGCCGCTCTTGGAAAGTGTTGCGTCGTTGATTCCATCCGTCTCGCCGCTTTCCACGAGGGAGCAAGGCCGCCTGCTCACTAGGGAAGTGGCCAGTCTAGTCAAGTGCCTGAGTTTTTGGGCACTCAAGGTCACTGATGCCAATGGGTTACATGAAATCAAGGTTATTCCTCGTTTCGCTTTTTGGACTGTGACTCATGTTTTTCTAGCGCCTTCTTCGTGAGCTGCTTGATATGACCGTTGTAAACTGTGCGCCATCGATACAGGCTTCTCTAGCAGTCAAAGCTGTCCGGGGTCATTTTCCCCGGTTTTTCGTAGCACCCCCCGAAGAGAAAGAATGGCTGGGTGGAGAGGAAGCAATGTTCGCAGTCGAGGTATGTTTGGGTAGATCATGGCGACTAGGTATATCACACTATGCATGCAGCTCTCACTCGAAGCCTTGGGAGAGTCACCGGAGGACATACCCTGGAAACCCACCTCGTTCGTCGATGTGATATATCTAGCACACTCGACAACTCCTCTGCCTCTCTCCCCCTCTTCACGGTCAGATCTTCATCACCTGCTCGTCAACGCCTTGCAGATGAACATGGTCCTTGATGAAGCATTGTACCTGCTGTTTCTGGACCTCACCAGGGAAACCATGACCATATCACCGGAACTCGTGCTGTCGCTATGCACGGTGCTCTCAGCACTAGCAAGCACGCATCTCGACCCGACCATCAGGCAGCTATGTCTTCGATTGTTGTCATTGACATTGACCAAGCTCCCACCACCCCCAAGACTCGAAATATTATTGGGCCTCACTACAGACGAGGACTTTCCTCAGATCCGAGGACCGGCCGTAGGACTGCTCAAAGAAGCTGTTTTGGAAGCGTTGGCGCTGCCACAGGATTCTGCATCTCGGAACCCGTTCGCATCCTCGGAATTACTACGCATATTCGGCGGCGTACTGTTCAGACCAAACCCCCCTGAATTCTTCGGGGAAAGAAAGACTAGAGAAGAGCTTGCGGAGTCACTGGAATTATTGCGCCTCGCGGATTGTCTCTCGTTCTACTTTGTGCTGTTACACCGGGATCGCGAAAACATGGTACGTCTTTTGCACAGCGGTCTTGTTCATTGCATTTCCTTCTTACGCGATTACCAACAGACAGGAGTAAGATCCAAAGGCAACGTCATGAGCGTACAAAAATCCTTTCTCCAACCTCTGCGACAATTCTTGGACGATCATATCGCCGGAGAAGGTGTGTCACATTCATAATATTATACATGGTCTGATATAGTTTGCGCCCATGCAGAACAGCCATTGATGGCCATATCGTCACTTCAAGTTGGCCTCGACCGCATTAACAACGCGTTGCGAACACTTGATTTGGATACATGATGTGCATCGCGCCGTATGACCGATACATCATTATGCTTGATTAATGAAAATCTCGTTCAAGTTTTCGTCCGGTAAGTTGAGTCGGCAACCTGTCTAGCCAAGCGTTTTGAAGATCATAACGATGCTGTCTGTGCGCTCCGTGCGATAACGAGATAGGGTATTTGGTGGAAACCCTGGCGTGCCTCGATGCTGGTGGCAAGCGAGAGATTAATGTCTGGCCGCTGATGGATTGTGGCAAGGGCGCTGTCTGGTGTGGCTTATCGCAATTCGCGTGCGGGCTGTCCGTCTATATGCGCCCAGACTTGCACGATTCGAGTGCCTGACATGTCATCCTAGTTCTGGCCCTACGTGTCACCGTCTAGGATGCATCCGCGGTGGCCATCCAAAATATTGTTCTAGGCACCCTTGGCACGAGAACGACGTGGTGGAATTATTCAAATTGTATCGCTGCTTCTCCCCCTTGCTACACCCCCCCAATGGGGATGCCGACTCGGACTAGGTTTGAATTTATACTTACTCAGTTTTTACGTCCATCAGAAACATCGCCGCCCCTTCTCCCGGTGGGGCATGGGGGAGGGGGAAAAGAATCCCGCCCATACGCCACGTGTTCCGCCGGTCGCTGTTTACTTCTTTTTGATGCGCGATGACAGAGGTGTGTCATGGATGATGGAAGACGCCGCCCCAAGCTTGCGCGGTGGAAGCCGACGCTCGATGCCACACTTGTGGGAACCCGTCTCAACAGCGCTGTCAAATTGTCGGGGCTAAGTAGTATATGTGGGTACGCGTCGTATTGTCGATGAGGTCGATGAGACCGAGTCGACCAGTCAGAGCGGCCCCTTGAGCTTGAGTTGCTATCTCGTATCTCCGGCATCTCATCTCATACTTATCTCGTCTACATTTTTTCCATGCCAATGCATGACACATGTCAGAGCGTCCGACGCGCGGTCACGGTTTGGGCGTGTGCGCCATGACAACTTGTTGTCTGTACTCGATACATAACCACTGCACCACGCGCTGTGCACGCATGACACAGATAGTCAGTACCTCAGTGTGTGCGGATCGAACCAACGTCCCCGTTCCTGTTCCATCGGCGTTCCCTGATCGTACCGTTCTCATCACAAGCGCAAGTATATGTATATGCTTGGCGTATGGATGTACACATGTATGGATGTATACATGGTGGCGATGAGATGGGATATATTTCCGACGGCGCGCCGTCAAGCTGTACTCGCACCGTTCGGTCTAGAGTACTTGGAAGAGTACCGAATAGCCGACCTAGATCGCGCCCACGTGCCGTCACTTGGCCGTCGACCTTGTAAATCGGTTTCGACGGACCCCATGACAACCCGCCAAGATCATAATGATAATGAACGGTCCTGCGGGGACCGAGGGCTCCGAATGGATAGTAAGCGAATGAAGGGGGAAAAAAAAGGTTCGATACCCAGGACCCTGCGAACGTGTTACAATTGACTTCTCATACTACGTCTGGCACGTTTCAACCCGGAGATGTTATCGGAATGGCATGTGTACTGGGTGACACTACTGTCGGCCCGAGAAAGAAGATATCACGATGAGTACTATAGTGGTGGACGATGGTCCGTGGAAGGATGAAATTTAATTTCTGATAGAGTGGTTTTGGAGCGTGAGGTACAATGTTGTAAAAAGAAGGGGATCCGTGTGTACCGCAGGTCCGGGCCGATACTGGCGAACTTTGTAGCTCTGGTTGGCTACTCGATTCACGCTAGCCATCATTTGGGCGTAGTGCGTAGTGTGAGTATTGCGTACATACAACATGGTGTCGTGAAACTAGTGGTAGCACTGGGGTAATTAATCTACGTAGGACGGGACGAAACATGTGCCACAAGTGAACATCAAGATATATAACTAAAAAAAGGGTGCATATACGGTCGCGAGTTTGATCCAATACCGGTAAACGGAAAATCAATGTATAAAACGCGACGACCGTGCGGGATCGCTGGCCGGGGGAGGTGGGGCCGCTTCTTCGACAAGTGTTCCTGGATACCGCGTCAAAACATGCCAAGAGGATGTTCGGAAAGCGTGTATTCGTGAGGTTTGGGAATTCATGTGGGAGACATCGGAAACAGATTGAGTTATTTGTACTATATTCAATTTCCAAACGAGGCAAGGGTGTTTAGCTGATTGCCTGATACCGGCGCTCCAATGTGCGGAGAGGGACGTAGAACAATGCGGCGAGGGGGAAGGCAACTTCAAAGCCAATATCACCTGTTTGCCGACCAATCGGACCCACGAACCATAGTTGGTCCATGCACGGAATTACAAGGCCAAATGCAAGGATGCCCGCACCCAGGGCAGCGACTCCCCACGGCAGACGCTTGGCAATATTCCAATCGGCCTGATCATAGGTGCTGAAGTCGCCTTTCCGGAAGTAGAAGTGTTCTACGAGGAGGATGCCACCGTATGCGCTTGCCCAGTAGCCGATGAGACTAAGGAAGTTTGTGAGCGCGGAATAGAACTTGTGGGCACCAACGATGGAGAGTGACATTGCACTACACATGAGAAAGAAGAGGGTCGGATAAAAATCAGCGGAAAATTCGCTAGGAGAACGCTCGCGCAACGCACATTGCCGTACCCACAACCGAGAATACATATCTGGGGACATGGGAAAACTTTGGTACGAGCACCTGGAAGTTGAAGCATATGGAATAAAGGGTGCAGGCGATATTCCCCGAGACGCTCAGAGCGAGCATCACGGTCAAGAATTTCCCAAAGTTCCCAGCGGGACTCAGCATCGCCTCCAACAGGCCGCCGATGTTGCCGTCTGGGCCGTAACCCGTACTCCAGCTGTCAACGCTGGGCGCAGCTAAGACGGCCGCTGCGCCAAGGCACTGCAGTACAACCTAAAAAAGTAAATTGGGTACCGTTACGGATGATGTGATGCGAGACATACGATAGGTACGACGTATCCGAGATAAGCATAACAGAAAATCCGGCGACTACCGGGTGTCATTCAGATCAAGGGCAAACGATGCGCCAAGCACACATATTTGGACTTACCTAGACACTTTTGGATCGAAATACATTGTGAAATCGGACGCCATCGCAGAGTAGGTGATGACAAAACCCGCTATTGTGGCTGCAAAAGAAAGGACTTGTGATGCAGTTGCAGGGACAGCTGGCGGGGCAGTGGCGTAGTGGAGGTTCTTTCCTCCCATACCGAGGGCAACGAGGAAAGCGAGGAGAACTGGTGGCCATGAGAGACGCTCGTACCAGTTGAGAACTCTGTAACCCATGAAGGAGATCTAGTTCGTGATGGTCACACAAGCGAAAAAATCCATGCGGAGCAACATACAATCATCGAAAGCAGTGCAATGATGACAATGCCAACCCTGAAATCGTGATCAGGAACGGGGCAGTGAGTGCAGTGGAAGCGAAAATGAAAAAAAAAAAAATCCAACTTACGTCCACGACATGCTGTTATTGGTAACGCTTGAAAGCGCTTGTCCTCCGAGGATACAGTTGAGAATGTTAAAGCCACACAGACCGGTAAGGTTGAATACAGTGGGGATAATAACACCATAAAATCTGAGGGCGACGTCGTATGAGGAAAAGCGAGGTGAATTATGCGGAGGACGGACCCAAAGCTGTAGCGAGATGCAATCATCTGCCTCATGCCGGTTTTCGGACCCCAGGTATTTCTAGACGAATTGGTGACTGAAGAAGCAAGAGAGGGAAAGGGCTCACAAGTATGCAGGAAGGAAGTTTGCAATGAGATTAAAAAATAAGATTACAAGACAAGAATCGCGAAGACCCAGGTTGAATACAACCGGTCCAAGTGCTCCGGTTGAAAACCTAAGAGCAAGTTAGTGGGCGATGATCGATGAGGAGAACTTGGGACGGACGAGAGGATATTGAAGTTCATGGAGAACCAGACGAAGAATACCTTATAAAACTGGGTGTCTCTGCGATCTTCGTATGGTACAGGGACGGTGCCTATGGCCGCGATGTGAGGGACTGAGTGCGATGGGAAGGAGTTGGGACGTACCGCGAGCTTCCACGCCCCAGCGGAAACCCCTTGGGAGGGAAAAGCTCTCACTGGCGTCGGAGCGGGAAGCGTCGTCCTTTTCGACATCGGAGTCGTGTTTCGATTCGTGGAAGGTGTCGGACATGGTCGTTGAACGACTGACGAGCAAAGGAGGGACTTTGGGTTGGACGAAGGAACGAGTGTCTAATATAAGATTTTGGCAAGCTGGAGAGGAACGATAACCGTGACACTCCCAGATATCGATCGTGCGATCGAAAAAAGGCACGGATGAAAAATAAAAATAAAATAAAATAAAAATAAACGAGATGACGTTGTCCCAGTGACATATCAATTTCACACACATTCGCTTCGTTCCCCTTTTGGTAATACACCCACGTGATACTCCAACTTTGCGTGTTTCCTAACTCGCCCACTGCTGTCAACCAACAATGACCACTCAGGTCCTCCAACGTCCCTACCGTGGCTCGCGTGTGTCCTCCTTCTACCCCGTAAAGTCTCTCCCTCCTCTCTCCTCCCTCGACAGCGCGTTCCAGCTCCAGGAATACATCTCTCTTCTCATCCGTCTCGACGTACACGACGTCGATGCCATCGTTGCCCTTCCCGGAAAACCCGCGGCAAAGGACCACGATGAAAGCCTGGACCCTTCAGAGCCCGACACAAAAAAGCCCGAAGACGCTGACCGCAAGAGTGACATCTCCGTCGACAGGGCGTGCTGGATTTATGAGCAATTGCGGTCCGTCAAGTCAAGCATACGTATACCTTGTGTATTAATCGTTTCTTGCAGCCGTCTTGCCCAGGATCTTTCGCATCCTCTGATCACCATGCTCCAGCAAGAATGCACCAGGAGCTCGTGTCCTCAAATGAAGGCGGGAGAGTGGTTATATCTCTGTGTTGCGCACGGTAATGACGGCGCTATGGAGGTCCGTAGCTTTGCCGATTTAGCTGGTCCTCTTGTCTTCTGATGAATTTGATATAAAGCAATGCTGTGCAATCGATTACATCCTTCATACTGTCGATAGCGCAACGGCTCTCTTGAACTCTCCCAGAGCTTTTCCTTCCAGGTACTTATCAGCCGATTATGATCCACCTTTTCGCCGCACTGACCTCATTCGGTCGGCGCTTCTTTAACCCATCAGGCTCTCAATCCCACAGACATCACACAGGCACTTTTCTTCTCTTGCTCGTCGGCTTGGCAGAATTTTTGCTCATGCCTATTTCCACCATCGGGAGGCCTTTGAGCAAGCCGAAGCCGAATCATCCCTTTATGCCCGCTTCCTCAAACTCACTAGCCAATTTTATTTGGTCCCCGCAGAATTTCTCGTCATCCCGGAAAGCGCCATCCATCACGATGACAAGACCCACATCGAGCAAGTGGAACCCCCTCGTCTATTATCAGTTGCAGTTCATCCCACACCAAGTATTCAAAATGACGAACTTACGGTCGACACAGCACCCGAAGGAGGTCTAGCCTCCAGCAGCCGTCCTATAGCTGTGGACACTGCCAATCAATTTGGAACGGACAGCCCACGGAGACTTGGTCGTAACCGAACCGATACGATGGTCTTTAGCGAAGCCTTTAGTGTGGCAGATGAACTGTCCAGGAGCGAAGATGGTGGAACATCCACTGCCGGCAGCTTGCCTGGCAACTCACCAATGGCCGAAACCCGATCGCTAGCCTCAGAGCAGTCTTGGTCTCATCTCCAGACAAGAACGGAGGATTTGGACGATGAAGATGCTTGCGATACTCGCTCTGAGTCGACTCTTGCTGGTCCACTGTCCCCTCCGGTGGAAGAACTCTCACTCATCTCACTTGAGGACACATCTAGTGTACCCACGCTGAATGAAGCCGTTCTAGCATTGCCGTCGGAGCCATCGCCGCAAGAATCACCCTCTGATACTCCAGCTATGGAATCGACTCCTGAAGAACCCATTCAAGTAGCAGATACAGCCGAAGAGAACGCGCTCACTGATGAACCCTCTACCTCCGAGGTGGTGGAATCCCCTTCAGAAGAAACAACCCCCCCTGCGCCCGTGGCATCGACTGAATCGACACAATCCCTAGCCGAACCAGAAGAGAACATCGCAGAGCTTGTCAGCGAGAATGTCGATCCTATCCCGTTGTCCAGCGACGAAGAACCCGAAGGTACGGAAAAGGATACAGAACCACAGGCAGAATCCGAGTTGCCACCACCTCCTTGTGAGCCATTGCTCGAATTAATTGAGCCACCACCGTCAGAACCGATTCCGCCGGAGAGTGAGAGCGATATCACCGACGAGGCTGACGGGCTTGACGGGGATGAGGTAAGGGTGGGTGGGGAAGAAGAAGCAGTCGTTGGTGAATAGAATCTTGTTGGACACGACGGTACCGCGATCTACAATCATGGGTGTGGAACGTTCTCATAACACAATATGCGTGCAGCTGCATGGCGAAGACCGCAATATGGTACCTCTCAGTGCTTCCTCCGTCTTTTCTCCCCTCTTGACGCCTTGGCCTGGTCCATGTGGGGTAATTCAATTTCCTGGTACGGAGTAGGAAGCAGTTTTCTGATCTTGTGATGATGATGTCAATATGATTCTGGGTTGTGAGCGTGTTGTCCCCGTATGAATTGCTCTCATACATGCGTGTCCCTGAAAGAACGGTAAACATCCAGGCACTTTGCTCACTCATCAATGACGTAATGTGGGGGTGGACCCTACTGGTGGGCCTTGAAATGGAACCTGGACTTGGTGCTCGTCCGTTATCAAGCAGCATGGGAGTCGGAACCTGTGAGCTGTCCCATGTGGGACAGCTTACAGGTATCTCAACATACACCTAGGCTAGGCACTATCGATGTCGTTATCTATGTACCTATTATACCCGATTGACCTGTCAATGGACCGCCACTGCGACATCGCTCTAGCAGCGTACCGAGTTTGCTCCCTCATCATTCCTGCGGTGCCTACGTGGATTTTAGACCTGCCACACATACCCATACGCATACCAGTAACCAAGCTGGTACGTTACATGTCCCGTTCCCCGTGAATGAATGGATCATCATGGCTGTGGGTCGTACACTGCTACGTACAGTTCCGGATTCAAGCTCGCTTGCCGAGGGACGTTGTACCTCCGTGCTTGCATATACACCCGCAGTGACGGTTATAGAATCATGTTCATATCATATGACGTGCCCATATCCAAGTTGACGACCTTTGAATACACCACCGTCCGAGGGGCGGGGAGGTCCAGGCGTTTCCATGGGATTTATCATCAGCCCGGATCTGGATATAAGTATACTGGATATGACTGGATGCTTTTCTGGTATCTGTACCTTTGGCAGGGTCGACGATAGAGTCTGAGTAAGTGGCATTCGGTGACAATAAATCGGCGGCCGCGCTGTCTCTGAATGATACTGTCGCGGTCGGCGGTCCAGCGCATGTGCTGACGGCTAGTTATTAACAGAAAAGCCTGTCAGGCGGATAATCGTTTTCTTATCTCGCCATCGAGATCTGTGGCTCGTCGCTAACAGTACTCGTGTCAGAGAGATAACACAACACGCGCATACACGAAATTTAGGCATGTTTGAGCTCGAGGTCGACTGCACGTCGATATCGATATCGGTACCAGAGTACCTAGGTACCCATCGCGCTTGGGATGTGTTCTACATATAGTCAAAACAGATGTAGCCAATCTTGCATTTTCGATATAGATACACCAAGCGTACTGCCCACAACTTCGCAGTATCCATACAAGGTACGTTACAGAGGAATCCCGGTATAGGCCAGTCCGGCACCTTTCATGAGCTTCTCGATCAACTTCATGCCTTCCAGTACACGTTCCTCGTCTAGACGTTTGCCGACGACTTGGACGCCGACAGGAAGACCCTCCATCGCAGTTGCGTCGTACATCCGATAGTTTTCCCGTTCAACAGCGTTACGGGCTCGGAAAGAAGGCGAAACGACGTCAGTACTCTTCACGTGGCTAATTGGCATCACCCCTGCACTGTAGTCAAGCTACAGCCATGCATATGAATGAAAGGATCAGAAAAGCGAGGCGCAGCCATGTCGCTTGAGTACACACCAGGTTGAACAAAAAAGTATAGCCACACGCTTTCCATCCGTGACGCATCCCACGATGCGGTACTGCTGGCAATGCGTTTGGCACTGTCAGGATGAAATCGACACCCTTGTCTCCCAGTCCACCTTCTGCCTCGGTGTCACGCCAGACCTTGAACCACCGCGCGCGGTAGTCCTCACGTTTCGCGATGAGTGCATGGTACTCCGAGACGCTCTTCTCGTAAAAATTGTCGACGAGACCCGCATAGATCGGATCGCGACGAATGTATCTCAGATACCACGCGTATATCTTCATGATGAAACGCGGTAACCCGAGGGCACGCAACGCTGGTACCATCCCTGCATCATTTGTCTCAAACGATTGGAATGATTTCGCGACGGTTTTGCCACCATCAGCCAGCAGCAGTTGAGAGGCGATCTGAAGCCCCTCATATGGGCTAGGTGGGTCCCTAAGGCGATGTTAGATGTGTGTATCCAGAGATAAATGATGCTTACAGGGCAACGACTGCATGTCCATTCTTCTGCAACACCTCGGCCACCGATTTGAGCACTCTCAGACACGCAGGTGAAGGAGCGACAACGCCTTGGCCCAGTTCAGTTTCCCAAGTTCCGGAATGTAATGAATACATACCATCGTCCCACAACACACCCCACCGAAGAGGTCTATCGACGGGCAATTCCACTTCCCTCCACGGGATGTTGAGAACCTGCGATATGGTATGTGAGTAGCATGGAAAGGTCACAGAGAATGCTCACGGAATGATCATACTCCCATGGCTTCATCTGGAACACCGCACGCCAAAATGTCTCAAGGTCTTCAAGCGTTTTCGCCATGGGACTATGCGTAGCCGGCACTCCCTCTTGTCCGGGTATCGACGAGACGCTCCCGGTCTTTATGAACCGATGCATGCTCGACTTGATCGCATATACCCCCGAATAATGCGACGGCACTCGAACGCTCCCCGCCACGTCCGTACCCACCCCAATCCTAGAACCACCCAAAGCAAGAAGCGCGCTTTCACCCCCCGACGACCCACCCGGACTGTACCCCTTCTTGTGAGGGTTCTCCGTCCGCCCAAACACGTCATTGGCAGCCTCAAACGAGAGCATGGTCGTCGGTACGTTGGTCTTGACAAACGGAATCGCGCCAGCCCGTCGCAACAGTCTCACAAATGCACCATCGTACGACATGGGTTTACCCGCCATCGCTGAATACCCTATGCACGCATCGTACCCCTTGACGGCAAGCATATCCTTGAGGGACACAGGCACACCCGCGAGCGGACCGGAGCGGTTGGCCCCGTGCGCCCATCGCTCGGCGGGTTCGATCATGATCTCGGTGAGACAGTTGGTTTGTGCATGTGCTTGGAGTGCGCGTTTGGCGTAGGCTGTGAGGACATCGGAGGGGTTGAGGGATGCGGTTTGGACGCTGGATATGAGGGCGGAGATGGGGTGGGCGAGGATGGCCTTGTCTTGGGGCGTCAAGGGCTGGTGGTACACCTCGGGGAGGGATGCGATTCGTTCTGCGCGCTCGCGTTGTTTGTCATGGCTGCGAGAGGTTGGATTGAGATTAAAGTAGTGATATGGCGCACCCTTACCAAGCGCGTCGGTGGGCCAGATAGGAAAACAACATGGGTCACGACGAGCGACAGAGAAGACGGGCTGTGGAAAGGAAGTGATTGAGTCAAATGAATATATACTGGCTCTAAATACTCACGTTGCCAGCTCACATGGTCAGTTGACGTACATACTTACTTAGTCGGGAAGGGTGGCCCACATCTTGTGCTGCATGTCATGACATGATTGCATCCACAGATAACATGTCTCTGGTAGTATATCGGATAGTATACCCGCCTGTCAAGTGCTTGCCACCTGGATCGCGGGAGAGCGGGGTTCGATTCCCCGCCAGAGAGACCGTTTTGTCACCGTTGTGTGCACCATCTCTTTTCTTCGTTAAGAACTCAAGCGGCCATGCCCGGACATTTATCCACACCATGCCCGGATGGATGAAAGCAACTAGTAACTCGCGAGTATAGAGGGTTTTGCACTCCACAGGTCTCTCCAAGTTGTGCATAACAAGCGACGGAAACCCATCCTCAAGTCTTGCCACTCCTTCTCACCGCACCATCCTCCAACGCATTCCGTATCCCAGTCGTCCACACTCCCAGCTCCTTCTCTAATGCTACGATGTTCTCCCTCACCTCCCTCCCCACCTCACCGCCCTCGTTCTCCCGACCAAACCCGATCAGTAATTCTTCCCTCGCCTTCAACAAGGTTTCGTACGCGAGTTTGAGCCTCGTCGGACCGCTGGGTGGAAAGGACGCCGTTTGACGCGACGATGACGATGGCGACGGCTCATCGACAGCGAGCAATTTGCCCAGCTCGGCGAGGGCAACGCCGCGCACGGGATGTCCTGGATCGAGGATGGCAGATAACCCCGCGACGTGCTTGGCGGCAGCACGGATACTCTCGTCCAGAAGGTTCTGTGAGGTCTGGTCTGAGAACGAAGCGAGTAATAACGATTGATGGAGCTTTAAGAGGGCGAGGAGGGGATGGGACGAGGGCGGTAAGCCGGCTGAGACTAATATTGGTATTATATTCGTGGTTAAATGCTTTGCCTTGTCGGCATCTACGAGGTGATGAACTCATGAGGGAGATGAATGATTGAATCGTTCAGATGAAAGATCATACCACTGGATTGGAGACGCGTTGCTTTATCAAGTGCTTCTTGTCCAACGTGAGTTGCATCGATAACAGCATCGGGGTCGCTGATTGCAGCCTTACATGCCGAACACCGAGAGACTTGGTTTTCTGTCGTTCTGGGTCAGAGGACGTGCTCGGGTCATCAACTATACCTGCGTACCCTCGGTTGGAAGAGGGCAGATGCCGCCGCATGACTTGGGACAAAGAACGGCTTCCCGTGGGTCGACGGCAGTGGCGGATTGCTTGCAGAGTGGGCACTGACAAGTGAAATTGTACGTTTCAGTAAGTACCTGTTGTCTCTGCGCCTTTGGGAGAGTCGTGTCGACGTAAGTTATCAACACCTGGGACAAGGGAAAGAATTAACACTTGTTGAAAGTCTCGGCGCGGTGTACATACCTCTTCCCCAGCCGCGATATCACGCAGAGCAATGACATCCATGACCGGTTCTTTCATCCTTGTTTTACCGCCGCGAGGGCATACAACGATTGCGTTTGGAAGGCACGAATGGTTCGTGAGTGCCGCAAGTGGTGACACGATGGCACCGATGGGTGTAAGTGAGGGCGAGGTCAGGGCAATTGTGTTCGTAATGAACTAGGGCAGACCGAATGAGGAAGCAAATAATGGCAGGCTTGCTTAACCCTCACCCTTGAAATCATATTGACCAGGTCGCCCGTCGACAGGATGCCATATCCCTCGAGGTCAGACGGTGCCGTCAGACCAAGGTATCTGACAACCGAGTGCGCCAGGTGGGTGTGAATCTCGACAGAGGTGGAGTGCTGCAGGGACACTTTGTCTGGGATATGACCTCTGTCAGCGATGGGACAAAGATGTTGATAGCACGGGACACCGACGAGATTGCATTGTCTGTATTTCTTTTGACTGGAGATGCACATCAGCGATGAGATGTACAAAGAACATGGGTACGAGGCGACTAACCCATCCGCTGTTCAGACCCTTTGATTTCATTTGCCATAAAATGCGACCCAAACACCGCACTGCGTCATTAGGAACACCTAGCGCAGCAGACGGGGCTGCCTCGGCCCATCTTTTGAGTGCTTTACACTCGTGTTTGTGCAAGCTCCAATCTGCCTTTTGACAGCCCTGTTCAGGGTGAATAAGCTGCACTTGCGTGAGCGCTGGAGAACTTACGCTGTTACAGTACCTGAGTGTTCCACAACCGGAACATCGCATGAAAGGAGACGTCGAAGTGGCCATTGCGCAGGAAGAACAGTGCGAATCGAGGTGCTGATTCGAAAGGACGCTCACATGAGCATCTATGGACAAGATGACGGACCCTGATGCGGAAAATGATACGTCAAC